>JAVTVY010051534.1:0-28089 GCA_036873755.1 Hanleya hanleyi | reverse complement strand
CGGCTCCTAACAAATGACACAACTGAGACATTTATCTGATTTGGAACTCAACTAAGCATGTTTTCCTAAAGATAAACATATGAAGAGGAATATACTTTCCAGTGACATTCTTTCCGTTCGCACCTGTACTGATATTTTAATCTATTTTTCATTAATTGTGTTTTACGGGCTATTATCTAATTCTGAAAAATTGGGACATGAAATGTTATATCCGTCATTTCTAAATTATCCTAAGGAATTCAGATACCTGGTGAAGCTATAGGGAGATAACAAGATGCCTCATGAAGATCTACCCCTTGTGTTTAAATAAAATTACAATATTCCAGCTGAATGCAAATAAGGCGCTTTAAAAATGAGACACTCCTTTAAAAAGAATACACTACACAGACATTATTGATGAGTATTACTCCTAAAATCAAGAACAACACGATGGTGAAATATGCAAGAGGTGAGCATTGACGACGTTTGGCGACTAAAAAGTGAAAAAGACTCTATCGGCATCTCACAATCAGACTAGAACACTGAGGATTCTAGGACGTAGCCTTGGCATCTCAGCCGCGCTTTTATTGCAACTGTTCATGTTGAAACTATGAAGCAATCGCACAGACCGGCTCAAGCGGAATTAGATACATACGCTAGCTCGGGAGCTGCGATGATAGATCAGATCAAATAAGTAACTCATCCGATGCCAATGGACGAATCAAGAGGGCGTCCGATGAAGTAAACGCCACAAATGCAAGAACACAAAGAGAAAACCAACCTGTAATGCTCGACGTTGTGGGGTAAATTTTACACCAAAATAATAAACCTACATGTAATTGTCAAATGACATTTATAGAGGGGGGGGGGGCCTCGGGGGCTAAGATTCCATCAGCAGAATCCTACAAAAAGCAGATAATAAATTGGTCAGATATGCAAGAGGTAACAAACGTAGATGAAGTCTGGCGACTAACAAAAAAAACTGCACAGGAAAGCCCCCATGGCATCTCACACTCAGACTATCATACGGAGGATTCTAAGACGTAGCCTTGGCATCTTAGTCGCGCTATTATTGAGGCTGTTCATGTGGAGATTATGAAGCAACACCACGGCCGCTAGCACCGACTCGGAATTCGATACGCTAGATCGGGAGCTGCGATGACAGATAAACTCAAATAATTAATTCATCCGATGCCAATAGACGAGCATCGAGGGCGTTTGTTGGAACAAATGCATCAATATAGAACACCAGAAAAGCTAACAAGCAATATGGCCGACGTATCGGTATGAGGCTATTGTCACTTTCTGATTCAATTTATTTGTTTATATATATTTGGTATCTATCAGCCAGATATATAAATCCGTCAAACATGGAGCTGAAGTAAACACTGGGTTTAGTAAAATTTAAATCCTATATCAGCGAAATAATACGTATTATATTTCAATTTCAATATATGTATATATAACCTCGATCAACGATCTCTTATTTATATATCCGACGTACCTTATCTTGCTGATATATAAATATTTCAAAATCTGTTGTTGGAGATATATGTATACTGTCATCGTAAAAGTTCTGATTTATAAATCATGAACTGAGAAAGTATTGGATATATATATCCCAAGTAAGATATGTTTAATGAGTAACTGGTGACGTCGTCGATTTTAATGTGGTTTTAGAAATGACCAGGGCAAGAAATGTCAAGGTGTCGAAATTTATGGTCCACTGACAGGAAGTTTATGCTTATTCGCTGGGGGAAATGTTTGTACAAAATCTTGATTGCCATAAAGTAGATATAGTGGACATGTCGCCCCTCTGGTAGAAATGCGACAGCTTAAGAGTGTAATATCGACTATAAATAAAGCCTTTTATTATTATTATTATTATTATTATTATTACCGGCGTTAGTTATCATGAAAGACGATGTGGCGTTTGCAGTAAACACTCTAATAATTCAGTCGTGAGAAGTGAAATATCTCGCCAAAAAGTCAGGACGTGAGAAAATTTATTAGAACAGCAAGTTGACAAAATGGCCAGAAACGATGCAGATGAACCATTATTTCTTGGTTATTTCAATGAGTCTAGAGGATTAACAAATCTATTAGACGACTGATTTGAATTTTGCACGCGAAATTAAAGGTTATTGTATTTGGTGATTGAATTATTATAGCATTTTACCTACCCTAGAAAACTTCTTCTGTTTTTAGCCTTGTACGTTCATGCATGGATTTTCTATCCGCATGTTTTATGAAACTTAACTTAAACTACTCTTCATGCATAGATTATAATCTGTAAATATTCAACCAGGAGCGTCGACGTAATCATTCCTCTCAAATGACTTTTGGCTGTTTTGGTTTTTGGTTGTATACAATTTAATAGGGTTTTTCAATATATGTAAAGGTGCCATAATGATATTATATTAGAAAACTGCTACTAAAATATATAAGAAGGCCAAAACAAATTTCGACATTTTGTCGCCTGACAATTACGGTACGCCCCCTACGTCATATTGACTGAACTGATATTGCGGTAGGCTTATATTCTTTTTGTTGTCTGTGCTAATGACACAAACATAAACGTAACAGCAATGTTTTTTTCTCAGGTAAAAGCATTGCTACATTTACATCATCTTGGCCTTTTCAAAAAGTCGGAGAACCACAATATAAACAAATGAACTGTCAGTTTTCGTTGTTTATGTTTGACTTTTGCCAAAGTGAAAATCAAACACCAAATGAGCAGAACTTAACACTTCTGTACTCCAATTTTCGAAATTATCGGAAACGAAAATAAAAAGTAAAAATATTTATTTCTTTAAAAAAAACTAGACCGCATGATTTTTTGCCTTATCTGGAATCGAATCGTTCGATTTTCGTTTTACCTATAATAAAATATCACTGGATTAAACTTGTTGACTGTGTCATGGGAGCATAGAATTTATTAGGATAAACTCCATGAAGGGAGTACAAGAACTGCATAAAGAAATTCCCCCTATAACATTGATAGATGGTTCACATATTAGTGCCTGTTTACAAGACTGTTCAGTGTTCGTCCACCCATGACAC
Source organism: Hanleya hanleyi (assembly GCA_036873755.1). Taxonomy (NCBI): domain Eukaryota; kingdom Metazoa; phylum Mollusca; class Polyplacophora; order Lepidopleurida; family Hanleyidae; genus Hanleya; species Hanleya hanleyi. Next base: position 25,047 of record JAVTVY010051534.1, on the reverse strand, counting down.
GTGCCAGCGCAGTAAAGATAACTTGGAGAGCTTCGTGTGACATCAGCGGTTTTGGGGTAAAACGTATCGCAGCTCATTAGCATGTTTCACTAGGATATATATATCCACAACTTTCTCAGTTCAGGATTTATAAATCAGAACTTTTGCGATGACAGTATACATATATCTCCAACAACAGATTTTGAAATATTTATATATCAGCAAGATACGTTACGCCGGATATATAAATACGTGATCGTTGATCGAGGATAACGTAATTAGAGATATATATATATATCTAGCAATCTAAACTAGGTATTTATAAATCTTTCACGCATTACTTTCGCTGATATAGGATTTAAATTTGACTAAAACTAGTGTTTATTTCACATTCATGTTTAGCGGATTTATATATCTGGCTGATAAATACCAGATATTTATAAATAAATAGATTGAATCAGAAAGTGACAAACGGCGCCTCATACGATGTCGTTCAGTAAATTTCCCACCAAGACAATAAACCTACATATATTTCTCAAATAGCATGCAAAGAAACCGCAAAGAGACAAAATTTAGCAGTGGGAAAATTGATGAAAACACAAATCTGTTGAAACTTGTTCAGCTCATATCTTTTCAATCAATGCCATTTGTCTCCACATAACCTGCCTTGCACTATGAGTATTCATCTGTCTCTGACGGACATGAAGGTCCCGTGATAATCAAAACCCTATTGAAAACTTTTAAAAAACATTTCTTATTCTAATTCCCATTTCTGAATAACTTTTATTGTAACGGTGATGTTATAGACGGTGTAATTATTAAACGCAACATTAAAAAGGGTGGTGGAAAACAAGTAATCATATGACCCCAAAAATATATATATATATACAGATTGCATATTTCTAAAAGCATCCATGCTTTTATTGCAGGTGTCCACGTGGACAGTTTGAATGACAGGGTGAGTGAGTGAGTAAGTAAGTAAGATTTAACGTCGTTTTTTTTTAAACATTTTTTTCAGTCATATCACAACGGTATCTATCACGAACAGAACACGAGGGTGTCCACAGTTCCTATTATTCTGGACACTGACCAGCCCAGCCAGTACAGCACCCGGTCGCCCATCCAAGTATTGACCGAGCTCAACGTTGCTTAACTTCGGTGAACTGACGAGAACCGGTGTGCCCAACGTGATACGCGAATGACATAACCACACTGCCCCTAACAACGGCTTAAGCTGTATTAGATATAAAATATCACAAGGAGATGATGTAATAGACCCATCAAGTAATCCGATGGAAAATGATGAACTGTGTGACCGCCAGATAGAAACAAATGACCCAAACGACGGAGTATTTCAAGAATGCAAGTTCGTATTCAGAACAAATACCTGTGAGGCCCGGCCTGTAAGACTACATTTAAGCAGTGTACGTATCTTTATCGACTTCTGCTGTCAAGGCTCAGAAGCTAAGAATAACTTGGATTGGAAATATAATATCGGTATCAAATTAATACATTATAATTTCAGGATTAATTCATTTTCATTACTGAAGTTTCTTCCTTCTAAGGTCTAGGATTCCCGGAGATTTTGCAATATCGTGATCTTTGAAAAACTGTTGATATACACAATTACTGACGACAACATATTAGTAGCAGATACCTTGTGCTGAAAGAATCTCCCTCTTTGAAACCCTTTATTGGCCCCAAGCAGCATGCGTTTTGTACCATGTCTGTTGCCACGAGGGGAAGATTAATTTCCTCTATATGATAGCTGTACATAGATAGTCGCATGTCCAGCTAATCATAGATAATATTTAGTTATATCGTCGCTATATGGTCAAAATAACGCTGAACGCCACGTTAAACCCTAACTCACTCACTTACATTCACCCTTTATTGGGAGCCTTATACACAGTTCTTAACACCTCATTGCCGTGTTCACGGATGCTACGAAGTCCGGATGCTAGGGCCTAGAGGTCGAATGAACCCATGTACATCAAGATCCGCATGATGTTCATATGAACAAACGCATTTAAAGTTTGACTGGCATACGCTATTCGACTAACGACTTTACAACAAAAATCATATGGATTAAGATACTCATTAGCGATACGGATTGGTATTTTTGGAACATCATGATGTCTTGCCGGGATCATTGGAAACTGTTCACCGCCTCTCTCCTACAGAAAACTAGCCTATGGTTACGTATACTATGATTGTTTTAGATTTTTTTTTAATTTGATGCTAATGTTGTGATATAAATTAGGTCTTTGGGTTATGGACGCGGAAATTCTTTAATGGACGACGGTTGAATATTGAATGACGGGCTAGTAGATTTACATTTGACTCTATTTAGCGATTGTAGTACAGGTGTATAGCTCTGCAAAAAATGTCTTGTTTTATTGTTAAATTGTATGAACATGGCAGTACATGTGTATATATCTACAAAAATGTCTTGTTTTAATGTTAAGTTGTAGGAACACAGCAGTTTAATACTGAATGGGCGCTTGCACTGAATGCTTGTAGTTAATACTTGTTACAGTGCAAATCGTCTTCTTGTTTGTATTTAGTTTGTGATGTGTGAATGCCTAGCCTGATGTCATTAATCTGTAACGTGCAATCTTTGTTTTGTTGGGTGATCTAATTCGACGTCACAAACAAGGACAATTAAGCGGTGACGGTTTAGAAATCTGAGTAGATGAACATATATTCCAATCACTATTTAACCAATTATAGAAAAAAAACGAGGAAAATGTTTTTTACAAAATGATTTTACAGCACCAATAATCAGATTGGAGATCAATAGTATGGGAGATGAACCGAAGAGGAGACCAATGAGACATGTAGGATTTCATGAGCTCCGACAAGAAGAATGGGGACTCCCGAAAGTTTATAGACTTAAACATAGCCAACAGGCTCCAATACCCTTCGGCTCTCAGTTATTGTCTACACTCAGCAATCATGTATTGCATAAGATGTATTTTTAGAACTTTGACAACATCATGTAGGTTAACAAAAATGTGACATATTAAGGTTGACTGTAGTTCTCTCATTTTAGAAATACATAGGAAGTTGAGCCAGGTCAGCTTTTGGTAAAGCCTTAATTGATGGGGAAAATAATGCGATGAGGTTCAGCTAGAGCATAACCAAATTCTTAGCTCTAAATATACCCTTCTATACAGGTCATAATCAAATCAAGTAATTTGATCTTGGAAATCTTCAACAATTTCCAGGTCTATTCTAGCTTAACTGGATATGGAACACGAAATCGGAGATCTTAGACTTAATATATAGAATTTGACCTTTACAAAGTAGGTCAAGGTCAGTGATATTCAATAGTGTTCAGGTTTAGGCACAAGTATAAATTTGGACAATGTAGATATACTCCTTTATGAAATATTGTACGGAATAGAATCTGATCTTGAAAAAATATGTCAAGGTCAGTCAGCTTCAGCACAGCTCTGGACAATCGCCAGATGTATACATAGTATTAATTTGGAAAGCCAAGCTATATTTCTTCATGTTATATCATAATAAACCGTATATGACCTTAAAACATAGGTCAAGGTCAGTCAACTGGCGTAAGCTTCTAGTCGATCACCAGTTCATGTAATATGAATTTGGAGACCCTAGCTTTAATCCTTGAAACTATATAGCAAATACTAGAATTTGACCTTGATAAAATCGGTTAAGGTCGGTCATTTTCGATAGGCTTCTGACCCTTCACCTGATGCATACGTGGTTTGAATTTACAATGCATGACTACAATCCTTCTTGGGATATCGTGTCCACAAGAAAGATGGACGGGGCGGACGGGCGGACGGACGGACAGACGATGCCGACGACGACTATACCCTTCGGGTAAAATTTGCCTGAGGGGTGAAAAAAAACAGCTCTTGAGCAAAGCAAAATAAAGCGGGACTACTGTATATATACATGTCACCTTCGACCCTTCGTCTCCCTGATATTACGTTTTCTAAATTGAAGCAGCATGATGATAACAATGATCGGGATGGATATATAGATATATTAAGCTTTGGGTACAAATTCAAATTCAAATTCTTTATTAGGCACGAACACAATTTACATTGGTTAAGGCCACACAACAAGACATAAACAAATACAACTATATACAAGGTAAAAGACATGTGATGCAGATTAAAATCCACGGACTACAAACCGGGATGACTCCTATATTGAAGGAAGTCTTCTTTTAAAACTTGTGTACAAATATTTAGCGAACAATCTGGTGAATTTATACGAGTCACATCGAAGGAGTTTAGAAAATATTAAGCGAGCAGGATACTTTTGAATATCGATGTTTAAATCAGTAAAGAGTTGACGTCTCAAATCCTCATTATTTGAGCAACACATTACAAAATGAAATTCATCACCAACAGAGCTCACGCAGTTCTGGCAAATACGCATTTCTCTTGGAATTTGGGTTGGTGATAACGACCTGATTCAATTTCTAAAGTGTGATTACTTATCCGTAATTTGGTAATCAGCACACGTTGAGGTTTAGACAAATTAAAAGTTAAGTATTTTTCAAAACAATATTCATTTTTCAGTGTAGCGTAAAGATCCAATTTATGATTCAATGGACTAGACATCGTGCTTTGCCAGTCCTGTGTGAACTCATCGATAACACGTCTGGAAAATGTACGATGAAAGTTACCTACATCCAAGAAGGATTGTTGTAACCACACATGATAAAATCCGTGTACAGATAAGATTTTCTTGATTTTGTCACAGTATGTAGAACTCCCAGGCTCGGAAAACTGGAGACAATGCTGATAAGCCTGTTTCACAAGCCTGGAGTTCGGCAAATTAACAAGCCTACACCAGTATTTGATTGCGTTAATCTTGGCTTGTAGTGCCATGGGAATTCTGCCCAATTCTGCCCGTACAGCAGAATTATACGCCTTTTTGTTCACCCCAAGAGTAAACTTGCAAAACTTGGTATGAACACTTTCAATTGAGGAACATTCATGAATATCTTCAACATCCCAAATTTCGGAATTATATAAAAGAACTGGTTTGACCACGCTATCAAAAATCTTTGTGCTGAGAGTGGGCCTAGGATCATCACCAATAAGTTGGCTCATTTTATAGAATGCCTTCAAGGCTCTCCCTTTCAAGTTTTCCATGGCTCTGGACCACTTTCCGTTCAAACAAAGCAGTGTTCCAAGGTATAAATACTATTGCACGATTTGAATAACATTATTTCCGATACATACACGAAAATTAGGCGATCGGCCAGACTTGGAAAAACACATAGCTTTCGTTTTCTGAAAATTGATTTCTAGTTTCCATTTTATGCAGTATGCATTTAATTTTTCCAAAGCCTTATTAAGACCTTCTGATGATAGGCTCGTGATGACCAGGTCATCTGCATATAACAAACAGTGTAGAAAAACGTTACCCAGGACTACAGGATCACAATCTTCATCAAATATATCCGGAATATCATCAACAAAAAGTTGGGCTCAAATTATTGCCCTGTAATACTCCTTGTCGGGAGGTAAAACTGTCGGTTATACCGTCACTGAGTCTGACACGTAAAGTAGGATCAGAATACATGGATTTGATAATATTATAAACATTACCAGTTACCTTTGACTTGATTAACTTATATAGCAAACCGTTACGCCAAACAGTATCAAAAGCTTTACGTAGGTCAACAAAACAGGCGTAAACACGTTTACTTTGACTAATATGATAATCAATTACAGATTTCAAGATAAAAACGCTGTCAGACGGTTGATGGTCTTTACGAAATCCGAATTGCGAGTCGTGTGGTTTACCAAGACCTTCCAAGTGACTTTGAAGCCTGTTATTTAATACAGAACAAAATAATTTGGAAAGGCAGCTACTAATAGCTATTCCTCTATAATTGTTCGGATCATTAATGCCACCCGATTTATACAAAGGTACGAGGAGAGAAGATTTCCAGCACTCGGGAAAGTATCCACTGGCCAAATGTTTGTTAAAAATAGTGTGAACATATGGAAGTAAGGAAGATTTGGCATGCCTAAGCATTTCGTTAGTGACCATATCCTCACCGGCTGACTTGCCATTGTGTAGTTTAGATAAAGCAGCAGAAATTTCTGTAGTGCTACAGGGTCGATTAAGGAAATGAGCCGTAGTTGGCTGCGTCTCCAGAAAAGCTAATTTGAGGTTAATGTCACTCTCAAATTCATTATCATATAATGATTCAGACTGGGGATGGGTGATATTTTGGAAATGGTGGTACCAGACATCGGGGTCTATTTGGTCAGTAGAGTTGTTTTTCCTATTTTCCTTCAGCTGGTCCAAAAGCTTCCAGTACTGTTTAGGATCACTGCCATCACACCGTTCCAATTCATTCATTACTGCTTGTCGATAGGAAAAACGTTTGAATTGGAGATGCTTTTTGTATTGCTTTTTCAGCTTATAATATTGATTACGCGCATTTATATTTAGAGGACTTCTATCATACACTTTAGAGGCCTGCGAAGTTGTAACAATAAGGTTTTACATGAACTATCATACCACTTCTTGTCATGGTTGCGTTTATTTGTGTTCGCTTTTGAAGACTTCCTGTCTGTTCGTCTAGGTTCGATTACTTTAAGGTGTTGAGAGGCTACATTATTGATAGTCTCGGTAAAATTGTGTATAATTGAAGTCGCAGATCATGCCTGATCAGAAATGTTCCTGCTCGCAACATGAGCCAGTTGTAACTGAACTTCTTCAGACTGTATTGAATCACAAAAAGCACCTTTATTCTCAGGGGACCAAATGAATTTTGCTGGTAAGGGGTGTAATTTGACACGATGACGCTTTAGCAAAAATGGTTTGACACTTTTTAGAGATGCAGAAATAAGGCAATGGTCTGATAATGTTTCATGAAGGGAGCGAACCTTGAATAGGAGAATATTGGGGAGCAAACTCTTACTTACTATGCCATAGTCAACAACACTAGCTCCCATGTAATTATACGAAGTAAATTTCCCCATGAGGTCACCCAAAACTCTACCATTAAGAATTCTCAATCCTGTGGATATACATATCTCGGTTAAATGGTTACCATACATATTAGAGTGAAAATCAGAAGAAAGTCTGCTAAAACAGAGATCTTGTTCATAATCTTCTGGTAAACATTGAGAGATAAGATTATCAGATACACAATCATCTTGAACAAAGTCATGAGTTTTAGCAGGAATCCGGGCATTAAAATCGCCTAATAAGAATATGTTACCCGCTTTGAAAAATGTGACAATGTCTTTCTCCAAAAGTGCCAATGCTTCGGTGGAATCATAATTGGAGTTATTATAAAGCGTTGAATTCTGTGGACTTATATACACAATGCCTAGAAATACATCATCACTGAGATTAAAAACAGTTTTGTCCAATTTACACCACAGACAATATTTTGAAGCATTCGTTTCAAGCATTTCTTGAATACCAGGGTCTAATTCTTTTCTATAAAATAACCCTATACCACCAGAACACCTGTTCACTTTTGTTGAAGTCTTTTGTCTATTATGTGAAATATACTTATAACCATCAACATGAACAATCTTAGAAACATCTAACCAAGTTTCAACTAACCCAAACAAGTCGAACGAATGAACAAGATTAACAAAGTCAGGGTGCACTGATTTATCATTGCATTTCGAGACAAATCCCTCGATATTCCAGCAAGCTAATTTCAGTTCAGACCTCTCGAGTAGCCTGGATTTGCAGGGTATGGTGCAAATTGGGGCCATAACACCTTAGGATACTGATGCATGGGAAAGAACTGGTGTGCCGGGAACATGTTGTTTGGACCAGACATCTGAGGATCATATTGAGGTTGGTTCATGGAATACATGGAAGGTAATCCCGGACTTGGCTGGGAAGGAGAAGATGCGTATTCGTTGTGGGTATTACTGTTAATTGGCAGCATTGAGTGTTGAGACAAAGGTTGCTGAACAGATGCAGGAAATGAGGCTGGGGCCCTCTGAGCAGAGAAAGAGTGTTGACTGCCAGCCGTAGAATTATGATATGCCGGATATGTTGGCGCTCTTGACTCAGAAGATGAAAGGAATGGTCCTTTCTCTGTTGTTGTTGACCAATTACCCAGTTGAGACGAGCTTCTACTAGAACTAGCCAGTCTTGGGAACTTGGGCCGAGATGGATTTCCAGACCTCAGACCCATGCATGATTTTAGATTCATAACATGGCGGCCAACTCCTCTACCAGTGAGATGAAATTCCTCCTTGAAATTGTCTGTAATGCCTGAAATCCCCATGTTGTCACAGAACAAGAGCCTAGAATCTGCTTCACACTTCTCTCTAAGCAAACAGTTCAATGCTAGAACACGACTGCGAATTCCATGGCTATCGCTGCACTCCACTATACCGGACACAACAATCTTAGCATTTGGAAATTTTGCTTTCACTGCATCGATCAAAACCTGATGTTGCGTGCTGCACTCGCTCAAATGTATCGTGGATTTGGTGTTTGGCTTCAGGTCATTGATTCCAACATGGATGATAACCCATTTGGGGCTATTATTTGGTTCCGCCTGGGCGTTTACAGAACTAGACAACTGTTTTGCACTACTGATGACCCCTACTCTGTAAATTTTCTGAATTTTGTGGTTTGGCGAAAACCTGGACGGATTTTTATCCCTGATGACAGAATCTCCCACGATGATGATGTCACACTCCGCTTCAAACTCAGAGATGGCCTTGAATTGAGTAGGGACGGACCAGTCGTTGGCAGCAGAGCGGGGTTGAGACTCTGGGGGAGGGGCCTGAGACTCCAGAGACGGGGACTGAGGTGAAAGTGCAGGAAGTTTCACACTTGATTTTGCCGCATTGGCGTATCCTGATCCCATGTTACATGGATTGTGAGCTGAGGGACTAGGTGACTCAGTCAACATCTGAAGTTTGAGTTTGTCAAACTGTTTCTGTATGGTATCATGGAGTGTTTTGTCTTTTTCTGTCAATCTGTCCATGTTTTCATGAAGCTTCTGGTTTTGTTTCCTCAAAATTTGATTTTCCGCCTGTAAAACATCCAGCTTTGCTTGCAGAGTAGAACATTCATCAGACAACTGTTTATTTTGTAACTGAATTTCACTCGCTTCTCTCTTGTTTATGTTTGATAACAGCTTCTCTAGTGATTTGCATTGAGATTTCATGTTTTTCATGTCTTCACTGGCTGCAAGAAGTAGAGATTTGTGACTTTTCTCCATATCTGTCAGTCTCTGGTTCTGGCTGCTCACAATAGTCTCCAACCTACTAAATGCTTCATGCATGGTGGACTCAGTTCTGTCACAGTCAGATTTTCTTACGGCCTGGGCCTTATGGAGCAGTTTTCTTTTGACAGTCAGAGATGGGGAAGTCCGAGGAGAAGGACTGCTTGTGTACCCGCCATTCTGGCCAGAGTGAGGGGCATGTGGCACAGGTACTGTGATAGATGGCTCAGGAGTTGTGACAGGTGGCAGATTGCTCAAGTTTGGTGGATTATTCGACACGGTGGTCGAACTGGAACACGACGACACTGTGGCCACAGGTTTCAATAGTACCGGTACCGGTACTGGGACAGCCCCACCATTTTCTTTGTCCAATACTCTCTCTTTGATGGTTAGAAAGTCAACGTCATGCCAATGCTGAATATTGTCAGCACTCCCCGTACGGTGATAGTGCCCGATGTGAGGTAGAAATAGATGCTCACATATTTCGATTCAACACCATCTGCAGATCTAAGTAACACCTGAACTTTCCTGCCATTTTGTGCAGCCGAATCGTTTAGCACTAGTTCATAGTGTTCATCCTGCTTTTTGGTGCCATATATGGCTTTGACAGCTTCATACCAGTTACGAATTTCGCTTCCTGTGTTAAACACTACACAATTTGGAATCTTGATCTGCTTACCCTGATCATCGTACGATGTCTTGTACCGAATTATCCCTCCACCTTCACTGAGTGTGGGGATTTTGTGCTTTACTTTGTTGTGCGAATGCACCGAAATGGTTTTCTTCTGTGGGATGATGATATCATCGTCTAGTTCATTGAAAAAACCCTCGTACTCATCTCCCGACAAAATATCTTGACTTGTCTGGGACTGGGAACTGACATGACGAGCTGATGCAGACGCCATATTTCGTCGTTCTGTAGAGGCGCGCACCGGAGCCCTAAACTTTAGACTTATAAATGTTTGTGAATCGTCTATGAGAATGAATAAATACTGTTGTGAACACAATCCATGGCAATTTAAGTAACCGAACAACAGTTCCACGGCACACACGCCGCTGTTGAGTTTCCTACATTCCCATGGAAACACGGATGTCAAACGAAAATCGAGAGCATGTGCTCTACGCGCCACTACATCATCATGCAATTAACTTTTGAAGTGGACCCAGTATCAAACTGAAGGACACCGCCATTTCGATAGACTTATCTCCCCTGACCACCATTGATTTCCTTGCAATAATATCATGGACGCCTGCTGTGAATGGGAGTTGAATTTTTAAGGGTCTATCTATCCGATTATGCATAACAACTTCGATTCAAAACCCATTATTTCAGTCTAATTAATCAAACAGATATCACAAAAGAGATTATTGGTTTGAATACTCAATACGTCGTCGAACGGATACTTTATCTGAACTTTTTTGTATCCTAATATCCTGAGAGTGTAATTATTTGTGCCTGATGCTCTTTTGTGAAACAACTTTTCCTAGTACCGGTGTGATGGATAAGAATGTCCTGGTGATTAGTGACCCTTTTCATATCCTTTTCTATTACAACCAAGGACGGATACTTGTTCCCAATGTTGAGAAAAAATGTCCTAGCTGGGTTAGAAGATAAGGGCCGGACACTCGTAACCACAAGACATTCTTAGCCTCCACACCGGTACAGAATTCGCATTCATGAAGCTACATTTTAAATCCTTGACATTTTCTTGAAATAAAACATAGAATTGTAATGCTTGCATTTACAGATATTGCCAAGGAGAAACATATTTACTCAATGCAGTGCCAATTTTCAGACAAAAAATCTGAAAACAACAGGTATCCAGAAAGAAGATATATGTGGCGGATGTGTCATTGGAAAAATGTTTGTTGGTCTAGTTAAGCATTCAATCACTCTCAATTTTGTGGACAAAATTCAATTAATTCGGTCTAATAACTTTGATCACCTTCTAAAGCCATTAAAATAACTACGAAGTAGTAGATTATTCGCACGATTTTGGATTATTTAGATTATTGCAACATGGTCGACACTTGTAACAATGTATCAGGAAGGTAGCTTCCACATTGCAACAAAGGCAGCAGCCCCTAGTCGAACGCCAAACCGAAGTAAGAATAGTAATAGGGAAATTATCGTAAGAGAAATACTGGTTTCAAAATATTTGTCCTTTGAGTTTCATCTGCATCCATGATGTCTGTGAATGCTGTGAAAAGGTGCATTTTCATCAGAGAAATTGCGTGTGTTGATCAATGTATTTAAGGATGTCCGCTGGTGGTTTTGGGATTAGACGGTCATTTTCCATGTTTTTGCCTGTTTTCCCCAGTAGGTTCTCTTTCTTAGGTTAAGCGATAGGGAATTACTTTTTTCTAGCCGAGAATTTCAATTTGAGAAATTTTGATAGACATTGTGATTATCGTCAAACAGTTAGAATATAAGAAAAAGTTAAATAATATTTATATGATTTTTTGATGACTATGCTTCAAAATCATGGCTATTCCCTATGTTTTCTGAGTTGTCAAATGGAGCATGGATCAGTCCATTTAAAGGGGAATGTTATCACAATTTTTGAAAGGCTAAAACCGATAAAAAACAGTTCCCTGTGGCCTGCTTTATTTTTTAGAATTTTTTTCAAAATTGTATCGATGACGCAATATCCTGAAATACGGCTCCAAAGTGCCTGATTTTTACCCCCAGTAAATCCGCCCGGCGATTACCCTGTGACGTCACACAGTGAAGCGGCCAGAGTCAAACATGGCGGATAACACAGACAGCGGTGGCATGCTCTGACTCAGATTCCGATTTCAGCGTTAACCATTTTGGAGATTGACTTTGGAGATTATACAGGTCTTGAAACTGAATAGAGTGTAGAGGCAGGAAGCAATCATGAAACTGAAGGAGAAGGAGAAGCTATCCAGCTATATAAATTTGAGCCATATACAAGCGAATCTGGGGTCAAAATGGGTTGTCCTGATGTCAGGCCTGTTTCAAGCCTGTGGCAGGCCGATTGGCAGGTCGTGTCAGCCTGTGGCCGGCCGGTTTAAATACACTGATGACATGATTTATACACGTAATTACAATAATAGTTATACATTTCTGCTTTTATCTGGCAATTTTTTAGGCATAAATCAGTTATTATAATGCACAGGATCGCAAATTTACGCTTCCATGCTAAAAATATTGATTGTATGATTAATGCATAACAATTATTGTGGATGTCACAATAATATATATATTCATTTACAATCTACAGATAATTTGCTATTGTAAGAGCAAACTTTATTTACGCCTTTATATTTATGTGTGTGTTTCTTGGCATTATATGGTTCATTATTGGTAATTTCTTACCGATAGTTATACCGTGGCAGGCCAGCTTATTTACATTGTTTACGTGCTTAATTTTATTATGTGTTTGTCAATTATTGTCAGCGATTTGATGTTAAAACAGGAGCTAATCCATACCTGTGGATAAGTCCTCTCAAATGAAAACAAAGTTTCAATTCCAAAGGAAGCTATCTGATGTTAAAACATTAACTAACTCACCTGTGGAGAAGCCCAGTTTATTTCTTTTGGACACCCTATTGCTGAACGCTCGACGTTGAACTTTAATTCTTTCACTCTCACTCTTGGACATGCACCCTCCCATAAAAAAAATGTTTGCTTCACACCTTTCTGTTAGCTTCATTTACTCTTCCAGGTGATCAATTTCAAAAGAACATACATGCATGTGCTCACATGGAGATACAAAAGGACACCAAATAATCAGGATAAGCTTGTCCCAGACGTGAATTTCCGATATACTGGAATAAGTTGATTAAAAGGCCGTATTGATTATTAATAGCTGTATGATGTAGAATTCAGGATTGGCTAGTCGATCAAACCGTGGGACTGATTCAAAATTTCAAGAGTGGAAGATTAAATCTATGGTCCACTTCGGTAGAGGGGACGATGGAAGCGGTGTGGGCCAAAACATCCAGGGGATTTTACAGTGCTTGTCTGCGGGAACGGGTTGTCGCTTGTCGAGTCCACGAGATGGGTCGTCCCTGTATAACTCACGCACTCCGGCAGACTGAGGGGTTGTCTGTGTTTCTCTTTCTGATAAAGATTTATTGGTCTTGATCTTGGGAATAGCATCTTCTATCAGTATAGGGGGATATCCACACATTCTTGCCATCTCTGTTGTTGCATAGCTGTCAGTGAAGTGAGCGGAACAAATGCGAGACCATTTCGTCGGCTTTCCCCACACTCTCGTGTTTTGTACAAATTTCGTCGAATTTCTCACCGATTTTTCGTCGTTTGGCCACGGGTGCAACTTGAATCCATCTCCATTCGTGTTGCTACATCCTCCAACAACACACCGACGAGGTATGATGCCTCCAAAGTACGAGACTACAGTCGAAAAATCGAAAAATATTGGAGCAGATTTGACTGGTTTACGTATGCTAATGCTAATGCTATGGCAGACTGGTTCACTCTGTGACGTCATGGGTCAAAGGTCACCGTTTTGACAGGCTCTTGGTAGGAACGCGTTTAAATCGCCAAATGTACAGTTTTAAAGTTCGGAGATCGGGGAAAAAACGATATAGTCGATTTCTTACAGTATCAAGGTATATACTAACGTCTGGTGATAACATTCCCCTTTAACAGTGTCTACAGCTACAAAATGCAGACGAACCTATACTTTTTTCTTTGTTTTTCCTCATATTGCACAATTATGAATGCAACAACACACATTATTCAAAAAGTTAATTACTTTGATTTACCACCAGCGGACATCCTTAAGCAGGTTATGAGAACTCTAAAGTATTGTATGTGTCCAGTTTTCACAGATTGGTTCCACCCAATGCTGAAACCCGATTTGTAAAGAAAAGGTATGACCTTGATCATGGATACTATCAAGCATGGGATAAGGTTTGATGGTCAATGTTTCATGAAACTGTTCATATCGCGGCCATATCATGAATACAATACACAAATCTAACGGTACTGTGTTTTTGGTACTGTAAATAAAAAAAAAAATAATAAAAGATCTGTAGCGGAGCAAAAATCCATAAACATGGCGATTTTAATCCGGTCTATATGTACCATAAAGTTAGCAGGTAAACACTGACATATTAACGCATGTATTTTTTCGAATTTTTTGTTTATGTATTTTCTTCGCAAAAACTGCATGATAAATTAGTAAATAATAATCTGATATGAAACAAATTAAGTTTTACCCACTTTTCGATGCAGAAAAGCAAAAAAGTTAAGAAATCTGACGAAAAGATAACTGTTCTGGCACCCACATTGCCGCTATTTTGAATTTACTCATGATCCGCTGGTCGGAGGGTCATGCAAATAGGCTTGAAATGACCCCAATATGATAATCTACAAAGGCACGGAGTCTCAGCTCTCAGTTTTTGGTCGTTCCGGAGATAAGAGCAAAAAAAAAACCTGGGGGAGGCGGAAAGTGCCCCCCCCCCCCTCCCAGGCCAGGTATAGGGTTAAAGCTGGTATAAATATTTAATCTCTCAATTTATATATGTTTTATATGACAGATCCATTATACAGTTTATACGCTCTCCTATATGACCGAATGATAATCTTCTACTTCGATCACTGTTGATGAAATCTCAACATAATTTCGAATTTCTTCTGTCCTATACAGTCCTATATAAGGATTTGGTAAAATTGACCAGATCTGTTTTGGATATAGACGTGAAGGACCCAAAGATTAAGCTCAAATTCCATTTTCACTCAATTTATTTGGTTATGTCGAGTCTATACCCAATCCTTCTGCTCGATCAAACATCATTTTCGTCCCAATGAACCCCCTTCGGCGAGAGCAGTCTCTCGGGTAACTGGGACTCATTCACCCATGGGTATAATTTCTTCAGCCAGCCAAGATTAAGCCTTTACATAAACTCCACAGTTTTGTCTATCTGATATAGAAATAAATTACCCGGCGTATATGAGATCTACAGGGTGATAACTGTTAGAAACTGATGAATAAGTTCGCTAAGCCTCAACTTTCAAACGTCTACCTTGTTCAGAAAAAGCTCATATCGTTTCAGTCAGAACAGCTCATAATTATATTTATTTGTGGGTTACAATTATAGATCGTGACTAAATACCCGTATTGGTGATACAACTGATTGCCAATGTCACTAATCACTTCAATTAATTAGCACACTCGCCGTTAGTTTTGAAATTACGCATAGCCAAAAGAGGAACGATGTGGGCTATGTAACATACATAGCTAATTTTAATCCACTTTGCCGCCGGCATTGATGAAATAGCATCGATAAGGTTTCTTGTTGCCGTATTCTGATCGGCTTATTCCCTATCACGGAACAGATAAAAGGAAACGAAGTCTATCCCTTCCGTCAGTTTCCCCAGATGGCCAGGTCCTCGCTAATTTAGCGTCGTCAGCGCCTTAAAATATTAATTTTCTCGAAGAGTTATGAGTCTGTTCCTCCACGCGATACAGGGTTATTATAACGGTGATATAATGCCAGCGTGATGATGTTGTCAAAGTTGTATTCTTATACATCCGTTATCCCTGTAGTGTATATTAGCTCATATTGAAACAAGGAATTGGCGGTATTATTGTTCAAGCCTCGTTCAAAGCCAATATTTGCTGGAACGGAGTAGACACTAGGTAGCTGGAAATATTTATTCCAATATGTTTGTAAATAGAAATAATATTACTGAACTAAATAGCAAATGGAGATTCCATGATTCATACGAATACCACGTATTCCACACCACGTACGCATACAAGTCAAATATGACACTCCGGTACACTTGCCAATCTCTCTCTTGTTCGGAAATCCCTCCTTTCATCTAGGAGCACCCTCTTACAGAGGTATTTAGAAGCTTGCAGTAATCCCGCCGCTTACTAGGGTGGTCGAGACAGGGTCAGTAGCAGTCGAGGGCCTGTGCTGTTCAGGATGTGCAAGTAACTTATTTACAGTGCATTGACACCTCCTGACTGTACATATAGACCCGTCCCTTTTTCTGACCAGGTGAGTGCGATGTACTACTATGAGTGGATTTATATAGCGGTCACTGAAAGACACCCTGGTACTTTATTCCCCAAGTGCCTCCGCTGGCGAAGGTCTGGCGTAGCAACTAGTTCCACCATCAGTCTATTTTACCCTGGACACCGAATCAGTCCAACGCCTTGTGAATAGGCGAGTATATATGTAAGCGGTCACAGACGAGGCGCGAACCCACGCCAGCTGCAGCACTCCGGGTCAGAGTCAGACACTCTAACCATTCTGCCACCACACGCTCACATTCTCAATAAGTACAAAGCAGTGTTATGGTTCTGAATTACATGCTGATTTTTTTTTGTTTCAGATATTCATGATTCATGAGGTTCACTGTACATCACCACGGCCTTGGAACCTTTTTAATATTGACGGCATGTCATCCTCCACCATAAAGTGTCGAATGCTGGCTTGCGGCCGTTTACTAAGGCTGCCACTCAGAAGATAGCATGCACAGCCCTAGTCATGGATCAGTGTTCGGTCGTATATCCAGAGACATTTGAAAGCTGACATGAACTTATTTAATGCACGAATGGTAGAGAAAAAAAATATTCACACATATTATAGCCCCCGTTGAATAATACCCGCCGGAACTAATCCATATGAAGGCGTATCTTTTGTGTCAAGTTGCCGAGTTTACGACGCCATACTGTCAACTTCTCATCCGAGTACCGTTGCCATACTGTCAACTTCTCATCCGAGTACCGTTGCCTCCACCGCATACGTTAAGCCGGAGTCGACCGAAAACCTTGCCAACAATAAACGTTGTTGTCACCAGCCCAAATTCGAACGCTGTGAGCATCATATTCTATCACACATTCATTCAAACAATATAAATATATCTGGATAAAACTGGATAATAAAATGAAGGATCGGTCTACTCAAACACGATTTAGACTTACCGTTCAGTGTTTCCTCAAAACAATGAAACTTGTTGACCAGTCACCAGTTTCTGTAGCATTGTATTCAATTTATCTCACTCGCCAAAGAGGACGCACGGAGGGGCTATTCTTCGCACCATTTGCTAATTTTCGGGGCTCTATATGATGCATTCTACATGCGATCTCTTTTTAAATTCCAGATATGACGATACTGCTCCAGGCCCGCCCATGTTGACCGTATATTGCGCCAAGGGGGAAATGTGGGAGTTAATGTTGCCGTTGGAGAGGGTCACCACTATTTGTGTAAACCGGAATGGCTAATTCCTAAATACGGAGTAACAAATTGAAAGCCCTTATTGCGATCGTCGGCCTGTCCAATATTTTAGCCTATCCACCAGCTGTATAGAAAGGTGAAATCTCTTAGCATTCGCGGTTGGGAAATCTGGCGTCACTGAACTCCTTGACATTGGGTTACTATGGCAACATGAAGAGGTCACTCCCGGTCACGTGAAAAGTAGAACTTGGAAAATGATCGCAGATCTCGTCAAATATCCGGGAAAACGAACTTTACATCTAGTCAAATGGGTCTAGATTAGCCATATTAGGTCCACATGGGTTGTGCAGGATCTCGTATTGAAGCGTTCATCGCGGGCACTTCGGGTCAGGTTACTGGCGGGTGGATGCAAAATGGGATTCCGGACAAAGACATAATTCGGATTAATGGATATTGAAGGATATTTCGCCAGGAATGGTGAACATTACACCCATTTGTTTATAACTGAGGGTTGGGAGACCGCGCGGGCGATAGGTTGTAGTCAGCATGGCTTGATAAGTCTGTCTAGACTGTCTAGAGTTACCACGTCCTGTATGGTATCAGAATTAGAGAGTTAGACGTGACGGAGTGATAGGATTGGTACAAATCAGTGAGTCAGTGAGTGAATCGTGCCCAACAAACGTTTTAACGCGGTAGCTCTAATCATGGGGAGTAAGATCCATACACACCGACACTCACCTATATCCAGTCCCTTGACGCAATCAGATGAGAGAAAGAAGGATGAACAGCAGCAACAACAACAACAAGCATTTTGCGTATTACACATTTTATTTATCCCCTACATCTCATGACAACCAACCTGTGGGAGCCTCGTTGGGTGCGTTTACAATTCGCCTATTCTATTGTAAGTATATCAGACACATCCTCGGCCATGTTCGCTCTTGTTCGTGTGCAAAGACCATCTATTTGTTCTGGTCCATTCCTAAACGTCTTTGGACAGTCCAGGGTACCGTAATGCAAACATATTCCGGGACTGCTGTGTTCATAAGTTGACCGCATTTTTCACAGCCTCTGTGGGTGGTAGTCCTAAATCCGCTTGCGATTATGACGTTATTTCCTTCTATGACATCGTTTACAATCTATATGGTATCAGCGGCACCCCCAGGTGAGGGCACGTCCATGAAATGTCATCTTTTCGAGCCATGACTTCACTTCCATGAAGGGTGAATGGTCATTGGTCAAGGAATGTGTCAATCTAGCCACAGAACTCAGTAGCTGCGAAGATGACCTAGCGGATTTCTGGGGACGGAAACGGGATCGCGTACGCACATGCACACACTTAATTTGCGGCGGAACTTCTCTCCAACATGGCTGCACCCTGTGAGGTTGACCATGCTGGCCCACGGCACCAACTACTATTATTCAACTGAACACAGAAATACTTTTGTATAATTTGAATGTATTATGTTCTTTTGATTAAAATTAACTTCATTACACAATAAAATGCCTCCGAATCGCTCGATTATCAAAGGCACTGTTTCTTAGACGGCTCACTACGTGATTGCCATACGCTCCTCACGGGTGGTTCTTTGTCCGTTCTATGTGAGAGGCTAAATTCCGCCAATAAGGAAATACCGAACGTGAGATTGAGCATGTGTGTGCGATGTTGTTATGGCATTGCGATGGAGCGTTAATCCGTTACGATATAGCGTTGAGGCGTTCAGACGAGTGTAAAGCGTAACGACGGTTGTTGACGCGCGTCACTACGTTTCGTTGATTGTCAATTTCATAGGATATCACGTGATCATTTAGACTAATCATAGCTTCTGAGTTATCTTACTAGGGCGTTGAGGCGCTAAGGTAGGTGTTTGCAGGGCATTACTGTGTTGCGTCTATAAAATCAACCCTGACTTCTTCGAGTGCGAAGCACGTTCTCCAGACACTACGATATGATGCGACACCAGAATAATATCATCGTCATCTGACGATGATACAGCTCACCAATTTCCAGTGTACGAGTTGTCACAGCGAAGCAGCTCACCAATTACCAATATACGAGTTGTCAGAGCATTTCCATCAAAGCTCTCTTGATTTGTATCTAATACCGCTTATGCCGGTGCTAGGGGCCGTGTGGTCATATCCTCCAAGTTGCCACATGAACAGGTACAATAAAAGCGTACCTGAGATACAACACATGTCACGAATCGTTAGATTCTTGGTATGTACTTTAGAATAGTTTAACCGGAAGACTATACTGTGAAGTCATGTGTCTCTGTCAGTATGTCGGCACCTCTTCCCACTTCCCTTATATGTGTTGTAATATATGAGTGCAGAGAAATGGAGGAGCTATAAGTCGATGCAGGCACTGAAAGTGTACCGGCTGACACTGATAGCCCATCGACTAATACTTCGACCCTACCGATTGACAACCAGGCAGAAAGCTCGGCCGCTGATAAGCAAACTACCTTCCAGGGAATGAAACGCAACATTAATAAGGTGGTAGAAAACGATGCCGGAGTACTGACAAGAAGTCGTATGACCCCACAGACAAATGTACTGATTGCATATTTCTAAAACCATCACAAGAACCAAAAGAGATCCGTGTAATGGTTTGTATCCCAACCAAGTCTACGTGAGGAAGACGAGGAAGCTACCTTGTTTTGTCAAGTCGACAGTTACCTTACGCGATGTGCACTCGACGAGCGCTTCAATTCGACATCCTGCACGACCTAAGTGGACCCAATATTGTGCATATATAGCCCATTTCACTGAGTGTAAGGTCCGTTTTTCCGAATTTTTGAGATGTCAGGCTGTTGCCTAAGTCTTAGTTTTGCATCCACCCGTCAGTCACGTGATCGAAAATGACCTCTCCAGGGTGCGATGGCAACCCAAGGTCAAGGGTCATTTTCGCTTCATTCGTCCACCCCAATATCTCAACCACGAATGCTAGGAGATTTCACATTCCTGTACTACTGTTGGATGAGCTAAAAATGGACGGGGTGACAATCAGAACAAAAGCCTCTTCCAGTTTGTACCTCCGTCTTTAGGAATTTGCAAGTAGTAGGGCAACATTCTTACTTGGGAATGAACTTTTCGAATTACAGTAATTTTGAAGTCAGTGTCGGGAATACATAGCGCATTTGAAGTTCACCGTATAGAGCCTCAAGCATCATAAAATAGAATGAACAGTAGTCCCTTCGTGCCCCCTCTTGGCGAAAGAGGTAAATTGAGATACAATGTTGGAGAAGCCTGTGACGGGATAAAGAAGTTTCCTATAGACAGGTGCTCCATGTCTTGAGAAAAAACCTACCGGTATGTCTGAATCATGTTTGAATAGTCAAATCCTTCCTCTTATTACCCAGTTTTTACCAGATTAGAATATGATGCACACAGAGTCCGAATTTGGACTGGTGACCACAACCACAGCATAGATATGATGTGGACTGTAGTGCCAGTTCAGACTGTCAAGGTTCTCGGTCGACTCCGGCTATGTATATGCGGTGGAGGCAACTGTGGTCGGATGAGAAGTTAGCAGTATGGCGTCGTAAACTCAGCAACTGGGCACAACAGATACACTTGCATATTGATTAGTTCCGGCGGGTGTTATTCAACGGGGGCTATAATCTGTGTGAATAAATAAGATCATGTCAGCTTTAAGCAATCATATGGCTATGCAATGTGTATGCTTCTAAACGACGTGATTATGTAAACTTTTGCGATTGCGATGTTGAACTGGTCACTTGCTAATTTATATCCTCATAAAACTACAAATTGTCCGAATTCATTTCTCATTATTTGATAGTTTCTTTTCCAGGAAGGAATTAATTTTCTTTGTAACATATTAAATGACATTACTATATTATCTGAAACCTAGTCTACTGAAACTAGAGAGAGAGAGAAAGAGAGACAGAGACAGAGAGAGAGAGAGAGAGAGGGAGAGAGAGAGAAGGGGGGGGGTGGTGGTGGTGAGAGAGAGACAGAGAGAGAAAATTAAATTTAACGTCGCGTTTATACTGAGACCAGATCAATAATTACCGATTGTCATGTTTAATAAAATTCTGTCATTGTTCATCTAGCTAGGCTGTGTGAAAACACAGTATCAACCAATCACAATTTGACTGAAATAAGGCCATCTGTGGGTGCCTGATTTTTAACTTCTGAGTCAAAGACAATACTGTGATTCTAATGGCCGTAAATATAGCCAGTGATTCTTAAACACTCGGTGAACTTCTCTGTAGTTTTCCGAAACGGCGATAAACCGAGAGCTCAAACTTTGTGACACTATAGCTTACTTTATTGGGGTTACTTTGTGCATATTTGCGTAACTTCCACTCCCACCCACAAGCGATGAGAGAATTTTGAATAAATTTTAAAAAGCGGCCATGATGTTTCCACTGAATCGTATTGTTTCGCTGTTTTTGGTTTAAAATCAGCCTAAAATTCTGTACGTAAAAGTGAACAAAACTATTGTATTCGGATAAGATTAATATGGTCTAATTAATTATATGTCTTTTGAAAATTGAAGAAACAAAAACTAGGAAAAAAATCGACCAATAAAAACTAAATGTGAACAAACTATTTCTATTTCACAAAAGATATATATGGTCTAATTGCTTAAAAAGCTTTTGCTAGCAAATTGAAGAAAACAAATAGGATAAATCGCCCAATTCCGAATAGCATATCTTTCTAGAATATGGCGTCAATGTGACGTAATTAAAGCGGTCGTATAGATTTTTAAATTTCTCTGTGAGCGCTTCCTCTAAAGCTAGTTTCTTCTTCATAGCCTCAAAGATAACGAAAATATCTAGCGTGCGATCAAACCCGAGAAAACGGTGGCTTCTCGGACGTAGTCTTAGCATCTCAGCCGCGCTTTTGTTGCAGCTGTTCATGTGGAGAATATGAAGTATCCACACGGCTCCTAGCACCGGCTTAAGCGAAATTAGATACGCTACCTCGGGAGCTGTGATGACGGATCAGCTAAAATAAAATAAAATAAATAATAATAACTCATCTGATGTTAATGGATGAGCATCGAGGACGTCTGATGGAGTAAACGCCACGCCTCAACATGGGGTAAACCTGGTAAATGCAAGAATACACAGAAAAACTAACCTGTACTGCCCTACGTAAATTTAAAATTTCCCCAAAACAATAAACCTACATATATTTGTCGAATGACATGAGGGCGGGCCTCGGGGACTAACAGTCCACCAGCAGGTAATAATTCTCGGCTCCGAAAGAGGCATGGCGAGGGTGTTTTTGCTATGTCAGTCAATTTGTTTGTTCGTTCGTTCGTTAGCTCTGATTTGGTACCCTGATAGTTTCGATTGGTGAATGTGAAGGTTCCCGACCTCCACCTACAAAACAGGTTAAACACTTGGACCGTTCTCAAACATGGGATTCAGATTACAATCATCCGGTCCGTCATTCATTCAGCCGTCGTCCGTTAAAGAATCTCCGCGTGCGTAATCCAAAGACATATTCCATATTCCATATAACAGCATTATAACCAAAGACCATTGTGAACAGTGTCGGAAAATATTTGTTGTCATTTTTTACGATTTTCTTTCACAGAGTGAACTGCAAATAAAGCATGATATTCTATGGTGGTCTGTTGCAATCATATTTAGGTCCAGTGACGTCACACTGCCTAACTACCTATATTTCAAATTGTGTATGCATTTTCCAATGCTTGATTCAAGCTTAAGGTGTGTATACTTTGAGTTTCATTACAGACTCACTGTTTCAATGTGCATGTTTCACCAAAATCTGGGATATGATAACTCATAAGTGTCAAGTCAAGTGTCTTGCATTTAATTTCTCCGATTTTGGTGAAACACAATTAAAATAAATATTTTCCGACACTATTCACAATGGTCTTTCATTTGATGGAAACTATACTTGGTGGTTTACGATCACTTTAAGAAAATCATAGTATACATTAACATAGGCTAGTTTGCTGTAAGAGAGAAGCGGTGAACAGTTTCCAATGATGCCGGCAAGACATCTTGATGTTCCAAAAATATCAAATCCGTATAGCTGATCAGAGGAATTGGACAAATTCAGGGTTTGACCTGCTTGGTCCAGTACGTTTATTTTAGTTTCCTTTTGCACGTTTATGGACTTCACCACTATCACAATGTATTTCTGGAGTTAAATTGCCGAATGCGAATACAGTGGGAAATCTTAGCTTCTCTGGCGAGATGCCACGTGCACTGCAATCAGAGGTGCATCGGACTTCCTCGACATACCTTTCGACAATTTGAAGATAATCACATTGTGTGTTTATTCTTCTTTTTTTTCTCTTCTACGAAATTCTGTCTGAAAAGCGAAAGCAAATTATTTTATTATGCTAATCATTGAATGTCAAGATTTGTATGAATGTAACATATTACCTGGTGGTCATTTTTGTGTTTTAAGTTGGTTGTTGGAAGGATGTAAATACATGTTGCCAATCATTTTTTTCTGTACCAACAAGTTTATCTAGCTCTTCACGAGAGTGCCAACATCAACCAAAGCATACTATATGGCGGCGATTATTTGCATTTCGGTGTGAACCAATGAAAATCCTGATCAACAATCTGCTTCCCTACTCTTCACGAGATAAACCAACCATATGTTTAAACAATTGATTGCTAAAGTCCAATGATAAAGGATAACGACAACCACTATCCAATTTGTGGGACTGAAATATATGACGGCCATTTTGTTTTGCTGATTTATGGGTAAAACAATAGAAATACAGCTGGGCAAACATTTTTCTGTATTCATCATCCTAATTATCTTTAACAGGTTGCTTACCAACGTTTAATGGGAAATAACTAAAGCAAACACTTTTTGGGTATCCAAATATCTTTGGTACTTTTAGGTATTGAAAATAAAAATACACACTGGCAAAAAAAAAAAAAATCTGTATTCAGCAGCCTTAAATTGTGCAAAAAAGTTCTTTATCGACTTTTAACAAGAAATGCCTACAAAAATAATTTTTCCTAAATTCGGAGCAGTCTATCAGCGAACCAATCTATATCCAGAATTGGAGCTTCTGGTTCATCCAGGATCCCAAGTCTTCCATGGCGATCTGTCCACTAATCTGTTCTCATTCAGGTTGAGTCAAGTCAGGCAATACCAACGAGTGGTAGTGAGAAAGGGTCCAGGCGTCATGGTTATCGAAATCCTGGGGAAGCGTGTCACTTTTCCTGTAATTTTCTTTGGGGATAAATGTCCATCCCTGACGGCAAATATGGAGAAAAATTCCCTAGACTGGTTAGTCGTTGGTAAGTCGGTGTGATTAGATTGAATTGGATGACCCCCCGTCCCTCCACCCCGAGTTAGTTATTAAGTGTTACTGTCAATGTTTCACGGCGTAGTTATGGTTATTAGTTCAGAGAAATTGAGCCAATGATAACATTTCATTCTTCCTTTCATTCTTCATTGTCTATATTGTCATATGCGGTTGAATTGGTACTCATTGAACTGCCACCATTGTTTGATCATAGTTTGTTGAAGTTTACATTTACCGCTCTTTCCGCTTAAATCTGTATATAAAGCTGACTGTATACTCTAAATTTTCATATGTATTTCGGACGATGGCACAATCACAGCCGAAATATAGAATATTACATCACAATGATCATGACTTCCATTTTCGGAGTTACTTT
>JAVTVY010051533.1:0-27277 GCA_036873755.1 Hanleya hanleyi | reverse complement strand
GAAGATGGTAAACTCCCAAGGATGAGAGGCTAAGGGAGGACGGCTTGGAAAACTTCAATACTTGATCCAAAACGCGGTCCGGTACAGGAGGTTTATCTGAGAGAAAAACCATCGTGGAGTTTGTAAAACGTGAACGAAGGTTCCCGTAATAAGTAAATATGAACGCCCATTCCGGAAACGGAGCACAGGAAGTGAGAGTTGACGTCAACGAAGGTACGGCCGAAAAGACAGAAGAAAAACCGCTGTCACACGCTTGCGTCAAGAACGAGTAGAAGTAGAGACAGTAATTGTAGGCTCGGACATCACAGGAACGAAAGCAGTCAGAGCCGCCATCTTATCCGTAAACGTTAACGCGTCCGTGTCGATAGAATTGACGTCCGCTGGGAGCGATGACTCCCGAACAGACGCAAATGATGCAGAAGACGAACGACGATCAGGCTTTGAAACATCGTCGAGGCCCCGATGAAAAGACGTAGATGCAATAGGGAAAGATCGGTCCTAGCAACCGCAGGCGTGGCAGAAATGTGACACAAAACGTAGACAGTCAACAGACGATCAAGTGGAAGACATGGTTGTCATACGTTGATCGAGGGTAAAGATCCGTAAGCAGAAACCCGCTGCCGTGGCGGTGACCGCGAAACGGCGACATGAACATCTGGAATGACGACGAGATGATAGGGAACGGCATAGAACGTCGGGGAACGACGTAATGGCGTCCGAAACGAAAGGTAACTGACGGGTGAATGGAGAAGCCATGGTCTTGGAAGGCAGTAGCGCAGCCAAGAAAAATACCTCATTAATTTCACAATTTGAATTGACCAATCAAATGTTTCTATACAAGATAACTGGTGTTTTTCAATAAAACCATGAAAACAATGTTCAATTCTGAATCCCCATCAAATTTGAGATCAAATTCCTAACAGTCCTCAAATGTATTAGATCAATTGATCATACAGTTAATAATGGTAATCAAATTCATGAGGATCAAAAAATGCCGTAGCCCAAAAAGATGTTTTGGACGAAGCAGTCGTAGAAGAAGGACGGGCAAAGAATGTTGAGGTAAAGTCGAAGCCCGTTGTAGCAGAGTGCTAGGCGGAGGCTGAACATCAGCAATAGTCGATAGAATGGAAGAAGCCGGAGCCCATAGAGTCAATTGGTGTAGGCTCGGGCGATGGTAGCTCTCGAAGTTGAAGTAGACCGCCACCTGGAGACTCTCTTTTGTTGTCCCAAGCAGTGGCGGATGATAGAATAACTCCAGACTACATGTCACCTACAAGAACCATTTCTGGTTGTCTTCCCGAGAAAACAAAACTCACAACAGAGCTAATATTAAATTTTTCAGTAAGAAGAAATTTATTTAATGCTCAACTTAATTTCATTGTAGGTCTAATTAAGTATTCTTACGGGAAATTTTGGCTGTGAAAAGTAAATATTACATCTATTAAAAAATGCAACATTTACTTGCAGAATTGTGTTCCAAAGCATATGCACAATTTCTTAATAAAAGACTCGTGTTCTCCTTCTACAACAAAAGATATCAACGAATAAAGTGATAACACTTGATTACATAAAATTTAACATTTATAATCAATGTTACCATTTATTATCAAATCTTCACCTGCTATTGCTATGCCTACATCCTCCTCCAGGAGATCCTATTGCAGAATAAAAATTATCTCCCCTTAGGGAGCTCAGTCGGGTTACTCTGGTCCATGTGCTCACATGAAAACCTCCTCTTTCTTTCTACTGTAGCCTGTAGTGTGTGTCTATGAAAGGCCATAGGGTGAGGGGTAGGATGGGTGGGCAATCAAAGCAATAGCAGGTTTGATTTGATAATAAATAGTGACATTGATTGTAAATGTTTAATATTTATTGCTCAAATCTTCACCTGCTATTTCTATGCCACACTACCAACAGATGGAGGTAGGGACCTTGTTGTAGTTCCTGTAGTTTTGCAGAGTAACCGCTGAGATGATCACGGATGTGGCACATTAAATACTCAACCAGAGTACTACGGGTACTCGTGTAGTAAAATCAGTAACAGATTGTGGATGTGGCCACTCATTACTTGTCCTTTTTGAAACCGTGATCGTGGATGTGGTACACAATATTACCCGACGAGGGAACCCAGGCCGGCGGCGCTGTGGGTACTCGTGTGGTAAGCAATGTAAAACGGAAAGAAGGGTCATGTACATACCATGCAACTTTCGAATACAAGGTGTCCATCTTATACCGACGTATGGGAACGGCGTTGTGGCGAAGAGAACGACGTACAGGTGTATGAGAACGACCTGACGGCGTTCTAATAGACGAAGAAAGTGACATGGTAGGACCAAGAAGATGAGATACTTCCAGACGTGACTAGGAAGATCTTATTAAATTTAAAATCCCCGATGAGAGCAATTTCATTTTGATGTCTCTCGTGGGCAGATAAATTAAGATCCTCAGAAGCTCGTAAGAAGAACGCACGCCTAGCCTGGGCATAATTCTTCCAGGTAGCGTCGTCCCAATTCAGGCACTCCAGACATGTGGCCTGCCGATAACAAAGATGTCCTTTGCACGAGAAGCAGGTCGAATGGGAATCCAAAACAGACCAAGAATGCCGACAAGAACGGCAAGATTTAGGATTTTCAGGGACTGTAAGATCAGACATAATGTGACCAAATAATCTGCTAGTAGTTAGCTTCAGCAAATAACCCTAGGTTACATCTAAAACTAGAAATAACAGGAACTCCTTTCAAACATGTCTACACGCGGCAGATGCAGGAAGAAAGAGGAGGTTTTCATGTGAGCACATGGAGCAGAGTAACTCGACTGACCTGCCTAAGGGGAGATAACTTTTATTCTGCAATTGGATCTCCTGGAGGAGGATATAGGCATAGCAATAGCAGGTGAAGATTTGAGCAATAAATATGAAACATTTATAAATAATGTTGGTATCTGTTATCAAATCAAACCTGCTATCAATGTATGCCATATTCCTCATGTTTGGAGGTCTCTGCAACAGAAATTATCTCCCTTGACTGTCCGCTAGGTGGCGTGTCTCCGCGCATGTCCGTCCTCTTTTTCCCGTGCGGCGTAAGGCGTGTTTTACGTGAAGGCCGCGGCGAGTGGGGAGGATGGGTTGGGCAAATCAAGATTGATAGCAGGTTTGATTTGATAACAAATACCAACATTATTTATAAATGTTTCATATTTGTTGCTCAAATCTTCACCTGCTATCAATGTATGCCAGACTCCCAACAGAGAAGGATGGGGGAGCCGGCCTTGTAGTCTTGTTGTTGGACTGTGCGGAGCACGCCTTGTCCTGATTGTTTAGATCTGGTATGCCCAGTAATATTCTGATAATTCCCATGTCGTATAGAGGCTTAGGGAGCTCAAGGAAATTACAAGTAATACGGTGAAATGGTGGAGTATTGTACCGCCCAGTTTTCCGATTACTTATGCCCAGATAATCAGGTGCCATCGAGTCCTTGAGGTCCCTCCGTCTCCGGCATGGTATGCTTGCTCATGCTCACCGAAGTGTCGGGATCTTGCTTGCTTGCTTCTGCTGCCTCCCGCCCCCCTTTTCTTTGATGGGATTAACGGACTACGCGTTGGGCTGCCACTAGCGGGCCCAACGTAGTCACCCTGTCTGTCTGCACTGACATGTCTCTAAGGTAGAAATCCGTAAAAGTAGAGTTGAAGACCAGGCACATGCATCGACGATGTCATTCAGTGACAGGTTCTTCCATAGTGGCCAAGATGTAGCGATGGCCCTTACTTCATGGGACGATGCCCTAGACAGAAGAGGTGGGGCGTCGATGGCTAGTTGGTATGTCCAGTGAATTGTCTTTTTCAGCCAAGCCACCAGTGTTCTTCGTGATGTCGGCTGATGCACCCGGCTGGATAAAAAAATGCAATAGCCCAAAAAGATGTTTTGGACGAAGCAGTCGTAGAAGAAGGACGGGCAAAGAATGTTGAGGTGAAGTCGAAGCCCGTTGTAGCATAGTACTAGGCGGAGGCTGAACATCAGCAGTAGTCGATAGAATGGAAGAAGCCGGAGCCCATAGAGTCAATTGGTGTAGGCTCGGGCGATGGTAGCTCGCGAAGTTGAAGTAGACCGCCACCTGGAGACTCTCTTTTGTTGTCCCAAGCAGTGGCGGATGATAGAATAACTCCAGACTACATATCACCTACAAGAACCATTTCTGATTGTCTTCCCGAGAAAACAAAACTCACAACAGAGCTAATATTAAATTTCTCAGTAAGAAGAAATTTATTTAATGCTCAACTTAATTTCATTGTAGGTCTAATTAAGTATTCTTACGGGAAATTTTGGCTGTGAAAAGTAAATATTACATCTATTAAAAAATGCAACATTTACTTGCAGAATTGTGTTCCAAAGCATATGCACAATTTCTTAATAAAAGTCTCGTGTTCTCCTTCTACAACAAAAGATATCAACGAATAAAGTGATAACACTTGATTACATAAAATTTAACATTTATAATCAATGTTACCATTTATTATCAAATCTTCACCTGCTATTGCTATGCCTACATCCTCCTCCAGGAGATCCAATTGCAGAATAAAAATTATCTCCCCTTAGGGAGCTCAGTCGGGTTACTCTGCTCCATGTGCTCACATGAAAACCTCCTCTTTCTTTCTACTGTAGCCTGTAGTGTGTGTATATGCAAGGCCATAGGATGAGGGGTAGGATGGGTGGGCAATCAAAGCAATAGCAGGTTTGATTTGATAATAAATAGTGACATTGATTGTAAATGTTTAATATTTATTGCTCAAATCTTCACCTACTATTGCTATGCCTCACTACCAACAGATGGAGGTAGAAACCTTGTTGTAGTTCCTGTAGTTTTGCAGAGTAACCGCTGAGATGATCACGGATGTGGCACATTAAATACTCAACCAGAGGGAACCCGGGTCGAAGACGCTGTGGGTACTCGTGTAGTAAAATCAGTAACAGAGTGTGGATGTGGCCACTCATTACTTGTCCTTTTTGAAACCGTGATCGTGGATGTGGTACACAATATTACCCGACGAGGGAACCCGGGCCGGCGGCGCTGTGGGTACTCGTGTGGTAAGCAATGTAAAACGGAAAGAAGGGTCATGTACGTACCATGCAACTTTCGAATACAAGGTGTCCATCTTATACCGACGTATGGGAACGGCGTTGTGGCGAAGAGAACGACGTACAAGTGTATGAGAACGACCTGACGGCGTACGGGAACGTCGTTGTGGTGTATAAGAACGACGTAATGGCAAATGAGAACGGCGTTGGCGTTGCGGAGAAACGGAACAGCGTTGAGGTGTACGAGAATGTCTCTTAGGTGAACGGGAACGACGTTGTGGCGTACAAGAACGACGTTGTAAGGTTGAAACCGTAGGCTGATGTAAAACCGAAACTCGAAGAGTCGCAGTGGAATCCGAACGAGCAGCCGTAGTCCGCGAAGCTGTTTTGGACAAAACAGATGTAGAAGAAAGACGAGATTTAAATCGCAAAGGCGAAGTCGAAATCCGTTGAAGCTTTTTCTTTTTCATAGTACTAGACTGTGAAAAGACATAAGACAATAGAATGGGTGAAGTCGAAACCCGCGAAGCTGAGATCTTTTGTTCAGCGATAACAAAAGATCACTCAGAGAAGGCCGGTCGCCACTTGGAGACAGGATCCTTTGTTGTCCCCAAACAAAGAGACGGACCTGGACTTAAGAACTCGTCTGACGGCTTGGGGACTATCACCACGACCCAGACTGTCTGGAAATTTGTCAATTTTCACCTGTCTAACTATACCACTAGGGGGGGGGGGGGGGATTCTAATAGACGAAGAAAGTGACATGGTAGGACCAAGAAGATGAGATACTTCCACACGTGACTAGGAAGATCTTATTAAATTTAAAATCCCCGATGAGAGCAATTTCATTTTGATGTCTCTCGTGGGCAGATAAATTAAGATCCTCAGAAGCTCGTAAGAAGAACGCACGCCTAGCCTGGGCATAATTCTTCCAGGTAGCATCGTCCCAATTCAGGCACTCCAGACATGTGGCCTGCCGATAACAAAGATGTCCTTTGCACGAGAAGCAGGTCGAATGGGAATCCAAAATAGACCAAGAATGCCGACAAGAACGGCAAGATTTAGGATTTTCATGGACTGTAAGATCAGACATAATGTGACCAAATAATCTGCTAGTAGTTAGCTTCAGCAAATAACCCTAGGTTACATCTAAAACTAGAAATAACAGGAACTCCTTTCAAACATGTCTACACGCGCCAGATGCAGGAAGAAAGAGGAGGTTTTCATGTGAGCACATGGAGCAGAGTAACCCGACTGACCTCCCTAAGGGGAGATAACTTTTATTCTGCAATTGGATCTCCTGGAGGAGGATATAGGCATAGCAATAGCAGGTGAAGATTTGAGCAATAAATATGAAACATTTATAAATAATGTTGGTATTTGTTATCAAATCAAACCTGCTATCAATGTATGCCATATTCCTCCTGTTTGGAGGTCTCTGCAACAGAAATTATCTCCCTTGACTGTCCGCTAGGTGGCGTGTCTCCGCGCATGTCCGTCCTCTTTTTCCCGTGCGGCGTAAGGCGTGTTTTGCGTGAAGGCCGCAGCGAGTGGGGAGGATGGGTTGGGCAAATCAAGATTGATAGCAGGTTTGATTTGATAACAAATACCAACATTATTTATAAATGTTTCATATTTGTTGCTCAAATCTTCACCTGCTATCAATGTATGCCAGACTCCCAACAGAGGAGGATGGGGAGCCGGCCTTGTAGTCTTGTTGTTGGACTGTGCGGAGCACGCCTTGTCCTGATTGTTTAGATCTGGTATGCCCAGTAATATCCTGATAATTCCCATGTCGTATAGAGGCTAAGGGAGCTCAAGGAAATTACAAGTAATACGGTGAAATGGTGGAGTATTGTACCGCCCAGTTTTCCGATTACTTATGCCCAGATAATCAGGTGCCATCGAGTCCTTGAGGTCCCTCCGTCTCCGGCATGGTATGCTTGCTCATGCTCACCGAAGTGTCGGGATCTTGCTTGCTTGCTTCTGCTGCCTCCCGCCCCCCTTTTCTTTGATGGGATTAACGGACTACGCGTTGGGCTGCCACTAGCGGGCCCAACGTAGTCACCCTGTCTGTCTGCACTGACATGTCTCTAAGGTAGAAATCCGTAAAAGTAGAGTTGAAGACCAGGCACATGCATCGACGATGTCATTCAGTGACAGGTTCTTCCATAGTGGCCAAGATGTAGCGATGGCCCTTACTTCATGGGACGATACCCTAGACAGAAGAGGTGGGGCGTCGATGGCTAGTTGGTATGTCCAGTGAATTGTCTTTTTCAGCCAAGCCGCCACAGTGTTCTTCGTGATATCGGCTGATGCACCCGGCTGTAATGACAGGAATAGAAGTCGCCTCGTGCCTCTAGACGTGTCTGTTCTCTGAACGCAGCTCTGACTGGACACAGAAATCGGTCGTCCTCCCGTGGCCCTACGAAGCCTGTTAACGAGGGAATCTGGTAGAGTCTTTGTGCACACGGTCCCTGCCGAGTAGATTCATTCTTTGCAATGAACTCCGGGATCGGGCGAAAGGATACTCTAGACCAATCTGCAGTCCAAGCCAGGGAACTCCGATCCAGAGCGTGAAGTTTGGATATTCTTGTAGCTAAGGCGAACGCCGTAAGGAAGGCTGTCTTGTAGGATAAGGCCTTAATGGTTGTTAAATGCAGGGGCTCAAACGGTGGCCGTAGGAATGCACTCAAAACCACACCCAGGTCCCACTTTGGTAGTAACTGACGTGTTCTGTGAGACTGTAAGGCAAAAGACTGGAGGAGCGCTGATAGGTTGCCATCCTGTCCAATGCTAATTCCAGATGTCAGCTTCAGGACTCTTGATAGGGCTGATCGGTATCCTCCAATGGTGCTTGGCTGTAGCTTCTTGTCCTGGTGAAGGTGCAACAGGAAGTCCGCCACTATAGGAACAGAGGCAGTGTTGGGATCGAGTCCTCTGGCCTCGCACCAAGCACTGTAGTAGGTCCACTTAAGACTGGTATAGTTGTGAAGTGGATGGTCTATTTGCTGCTGCCATCGCTTCCGCAATCGGCCTTGAAAACCCCTGTTCTGCGAGGGAATCCTGGATAGTCTGCAGACGTGTAGGTTGAGCCATTGCGGGTCGTGGTGTCGGATTCCGTGCGGTTGATCGAGTAGTCCGGGCCACCAAGGTAGTTGACGTGGTTGATCCGTACAAGTACAAGTACAAGTGACGGGAACCACGGGCGATGCGGCCACCATGGTACCACTAGCAGGATGACGCAGTCGTGCCCCATTATCTTGGACAGGACCTCCTGAATGAGCGCAATTGGTGGATAGGCATAGGCAAAGAGGTTGCTCCAGTTGAGGGTGAACGCATCGATCGCCCAAGCTGGAGGGTCGCAGATCGGACTGACGAAAGTCGGGATCTGGGCGTTGTTCCTGGTTGCGAACAGGTCCACTAGAGGTCGTTCCCAGATCGACGCCAGCTGTCGGAAGGCTTCTGTGTGGAGGTGCCATTCCGTTTGCAGTACTTTGTCCGGTCTGGAGAGACTGTCGGCGAGGACATTCAGGTGCCCCGGAACATGTCGCGCTGTGACCTGACACCGCTGATCTTGTGCCCACTGGAACAGAGTCCATGTCTCCTGGAATAATGATAGGGATCTTGTTCCGCCCAGCTTGTTGATATAGCTGACCACCGTAGTGTTGTCGGTCGCAATCAGCACTGACTTGTTGAACAGCTGTGGACTCCAATGGCGGATTGCCATGTTCACTGCAGTCATCTCCAGGATGTTTATGTGCTGTTTGGCTTGCTGTGGGGTCCATCTGTCGGATATTTGCTGTTCGCCTAGATGGGCTTCCCAACCCACTAACGATGCATCCGTGAATATTTGAAACTCCGGCCACGGTCGCTGAAGCGGAATTCCGGACATCACATTCTCCCTGGACTGCCACCATTCTATGAAGGGATGAAGATGATCCAGAACGGGGACCCAAGGGTTGAGTGCTCTCGCCCGCAGGTACGGCTGTAGATGAAACTGCAACGGACGCACCTGTATCCTGCCGAACTGCGTCAGGTCCTGGGTGGATGTTAGAAGACCGAGGAGGCCTTGCCACAGACGTAAACGTTGCGATTGGCAGGATAAAAACGTTGGGATGAGAGCTTGTATCTTTGACCAACGGTCCTCGGTTGGCAGGACTAACTGCTTGCGGGTGTCGAAGACCGCCCCGATGTACTGACGTATCTGGGCCGGCTCCAGCTCCGACTTGTCCGGGTGTGGGATGAATCCCAGATACTTGAGGACTTGCATAATGAACTGGATGTGTGACTTGAGTGCTGGCATCTCTGACTCCCAGATGAGAGTGTCGTCTATGTAGGATTCTATGTTGATTCCCTTGAGAGGAAAGAAAGCCATGACTGGTGATGTGATGCGGGTGAAACACCAAGGAGCGATCGAGACGTCGAACGGTAGGACCTGCCACTCGAATCGTCTCCCGGCAATGATGAAACGCAGGTAACGCCGATGAAGTGGATGATTGGGAACGTGAAAGTAGGCGTCCTGCAAATCGATGGAGGCTATCCAGTCTCCCGGTTGTAGGCGGGACCGTAGTGATGGTATTGATGTCATCTTGAACCTTGGTGGTGGAGCCATAGTCTGGTTGAGCCGCCTTAGGTCGATGATCATGCGGAGTTTGCCTGTTCCCTTTATGGGTACCAAAAAGACTGGGCTGTAGAACCCCGCACTCTCTTCTTCCGTAGGTAGTTCTCGAACCGCGCCTTTTTCCACCAAGGTGTTTACGGATTCCAGCAAGGTCTTTGTGTGTTCTGGACGAACTGGGAGGCGTGATGACTTGGGCCTGGTGATGAGCTTGGGGTACTCCAGGAAGGTGAAGAAAACGCCTTCTCTGGGCGATCTGATGACCCACTTGTCTTTTGTAATAAGCTCTCAATTCCTCCAGAAGGACTGCAGGCGTCCGCCCACAACCGGATGAGTGAAGTGTTGAAAAGGTGGAAGGATGAAACTGATGACTGGATGATTGAAGTGAAGTGGAGATCGGTGGCAGTCAGTATCTATCGGGCTTGCCTCTGCCTCTATCGGAGGACTTCTTCCCACGGCTGCCCCGAGATTTTCCTCTCCCGTAGGGACGGAAATTCGCTTGAGTGTCTTGAGTAGAGAAGGCGCCCGAGTCCAGACAGGAAGACTGTCCGTGGCGTCCTCCTCTGGTAGACTTGCTCTTGCCCTTGGACTTGCCCTTGCCCGGTCGCTGTGCTAATGCTCCAACAAGGCGGGAGGTCTTTTCGTCGTTGACCGATGGTATGACGACCGGAATGGCGTTGTTGAACAAATACCACGCAGATAGGGGTTGTTGCGCCAGTTCCGTCTTGACAGACTGAAGTACCTCCGCCTTCGGGTTCTTTAGATAGGCCGAACGTTGGGCTTGAACCATGGTGGCGTACGTGAGGAGGCCGGTCTCCATGACATGGGCGTTGGCTTTGTTGAGCGTGTCAATAAAACCCTTGAAGAAGTCCAACTGCGTAGCGGATAACACCGTAGTCGCATTGCCGTCGGCGTCTACTCGCCTGTTAGCGGGGTCTAGCACCAACTTGGAGGTAGCCGTCAGGAACCAATCGGAATAGGAAGTGATCCTGTGCTGTGCCAGCATCACGTCCTCCACCAGGTAAACTTGTTTGGCCGGGAGTACAACGGGGGGTGGCTTGGTCACTTTCAAAACCCTATTCAAATCCCTGTCCAGCTTCGGGTGTTTGATGCGGAGCTCCTGAGCTGCCGGTCCAGGTCCTTCATCAATAGTAAAGACTCCGGCGAGGGTGCACACGTCAGTGGGGTCTCAATCAGAGCTGGCTTGTCCGTGGCGAAGAGTGACGTCGCCGTGGCCGGCTTACGCTTACGAGGTGGCTCATCGGAATCAGCGTCCTCTTTTTCTTTTTCCGATCTCGGCATCTGCGGGAGGAGGGTATATAAGGCCGCAATCTTGGCCTTGAATGCTATTTCATCATGTTCCTCCGCTGCACCGTGAGTTGGGGAAGACGACTTTTCCGGTGAAGAGGGAGATGTTGGCTGGTGATCATCCGGGGAAGAAACCTGTTGGTCGGAGTCGGGCTCCGAACTCGACGAATGACCACTCTCACGCACCACCGACGTCGAGGCTACCGGAAGCGGGGCCCGGTCCTGGGTCCGGGTCTCCTGTGCGGAAATTGACTCTGTCCGGGGTTCTGTAATGACCTTAGAGGTCCCCGACGGCTTGGATACCTGCTTGGTCTTTGCTTCCGGCAGATGATGAGATGATTCTTGTTCGTGACGTGTCTTCGACGAAGATCGGTGACGATGACGAGAATGCACCTCCCTACGTCGTTCCCCGTCCGAAGAATCTCTGGACCGTCGAGAACGATGATGATGCGGTGAACGTGAACGGCTACGGGATCTGCGAGACCGATGACGAGGGGGAGTGCGAGATCTGGGTCGAATATACTCCCTATCCTGACGGCGATCCCGGACGGGGGTCCGACTGCGTCTCGACCGTCTAGAGGAGTTACGTTCTGGGGTCCGGGATCGTCTGGAGCGCTTAGTAGAAGAATCCCTGGAATCCCGGGTCCGATGTTTAGACTTGTCAACTGTGGATCCGGGGTAGTCACGGCCCGGCGCCCGGGTCCGCTCCTCTGACCTGTCCAAGGTAGACTTGGGCTTGGGGTCTCGATCCGGGGTCCGGGTCCGCTCTATTGATTTGTCCGAGGATGACCTGGGCTTGGGGTCCCGTCCCGAGGCCCGGGTCCGATCCTCAGGCTTGTCCACTTTAGAAGACTTGACCTCCCGTTCGGGGGTTCGGGTCCGGCCTTTGTTCTTGTCCCTGGAGGCGGGGTCCCGTTCCGGGGTCCGGATCCGGGTCCGGTCTTTAGTGCTCTTGTCTTTGGAGTCGGAGTCCCGTACTGGAGTCCGGGTCCGGACTCTTTTCATGTCGGGTCTCCTCCCGCGTCTTGGAGTGAGATCTCCCCTTTCTCCCACTACTGTTCGGAGTTCGGGACCTTGATGGAGATCGGGACGAAGAGCTGGAAGAACGCCGTCCACGGGAAACGGGAGGGGAACTGCGGTTGCTGCCCCGGGTCCGGGTCATCGGACTCCTACTCTTGCATGATGCTGGCCTGAGGTCGCCGGGATCCCGCTGGGGTGCCGTGTCCCGATCCCTAGGCTGGTCCCGGGCCCCGTCCGAGTCTTCATAATATTCTGCATGGTGACTGGGGCCCGGGTCCACTCATCGGTCGGTGGAGTCCCCCAAGATGA
Source organism: Hanleya hanleyi (assembly GCA_036873755.1). Taxonomy (NCBI): domain Eukaryota; kingdom Metazoa; phylum Mollusca; class Polyplacophora; order Lepidopleurida; family Hanleyidae; genus Hanleya; species Hanleya hanleyi. The sequence goes on along the minus strand of JAVTVY010051533.1, from coordinate 14,948 downwards.
ACATCGGCTTGGTCCCGGCCAACTGTGAGCTTTCCACAGGACTGTACGCTGATAGCTGTACCCTTCCACTTGGCGGAATCTGGGGGCTGTCGCTGGCTTGAACGACTAGAGTCGGGAGTCCGGTGGACATCTCCAGGTCGAGATCAGCGAGGAGAGCTTGCGTAGCTGCCTGTTTTTCGCCAGGGCTTCTCTTGATGTCGGCGGCCGCCTTGAGAAGAACCTTGCGTCGAGCTCCCGCATAGCTATGCCAGGTCAGTTCGTCCCAATCAACACACTCACGGCAAGTAACCTGTCTATAACAAATTTGGGCCCGACATTTAAAGCAAAACAAATGCGAGTCTTCCTTGGGCCAAAAATGTCGACACGATTCACAACGTTTGGAGTGCTTGACAGGGGGGGTGACTACGTCGGACATAGCTAACTGAAGAATGAAATTTCAGCACAAATAACCCTAGGATACGTCTAGAATATTTCAGATTACTTGAACACAGATACTCTTTCCCAAAACACGTCTTGTCACCAAGACTGCAACAGGAAAAAGAGGATGGACATGCGCGGAGACACGCCACCTAGCGGACAGTCAAGGGAGATAATTTCTGTTGCAGAGACCTCCAAACAGGAGGAATATGGCATACATTGATAGCAGGTGAAGATTTGAGCAACAAATAGAGTAATTTGGTAGGCACATTCAATTGTAAGCATAGTGCGTAAGCATAGTGCGTAAGCAAGGTGTAGTGTATGGCCCCGACCTGCGAGACGTCGATGACAAACAACAACAACAACGAAAGTGACTGGCAGTGAATCCTCCGCGTGATCTCTTTCTTGATAAAAAAATATCAACAAATAAACAGATAACACTTGATTTATTAAGAGAGTAAATTTTGGTAGGGACATTCAACTGTATGCCTAGTGCGTACGCTACCATAAGTGAATGGCCCAGAAACATGTGTGATGTCGAGGGCAAAACAACAACAACAACAATGAAAGTGAATGGCAGAGAAACCTCTGATGGCCATTATGTTATCGTTTAAAAATTAGCAAGAATACCTCCCAACAGAAATCTTGTAGACCTGAGACAATGTTCTCGTTGAAAACGTAAATCCTGGCGTAACTCCGCCCGGAAGCATCATCCCAGTACAACACTCCAAACAGGTGACCAGCAGACAACAAAGATGTCCAAGGCCCCGCTCCATGCGTGAAGTCGAGGGCTGCACTTGGTCGAACGGGAATTCAAAATACACCAAGAAAGCCGACTATGAACGGCAACGTTTGGAATTTTTGATTAGACATTAGTCCAATAAAAAGCTGCTAGTAGTTACTTCAGAAAAATAACCCTAGGTTACGTCTAAACCTAGACTAAAGGAACTCCAACAAAAAAACGCGTCCACACACGGTGGACGTACAGCAGAGAATAAAGAGGAAGTGTTCATGTGGGCATATGCGCAGAGTAATCCGACTGAGCTCCCTAAGGGGAAATAACTTTTATTCTGCAATTGGAATCTCCTACGGAGGCTATAGGCATAGCAATAGCAGGAGAAGATTTGAGCAATAAATACCAAAATTGAGGTAAAGGTCACTAAACTAACAAGAGCCCAAGGGGCTTCAATATACGCCCGTATATCTGGAATTACATTGGTTCACATTTCAAGGTTGTTTAATAGCCTTGATTCCAACTGGTAGCTAGCAATCCAGAGAAAGGTCTACAATTTTGTGCTTCTGAGAATGTAACATATATCACATCTTATACTGAATGAGAAACTAAAATGGGCTTAACTGTTGTTTAGTTGACCTTGAAGCAAGAGCCGAGAGCTCACATATCCCACACTGAAATCGACCATAGTCAAACACAAGAAAATAGTAGTTTTCCTGCAAATGGATTCCTTTCAGCCGAGAGAATTTTTCATGAAGGCAGAAGAAAGTGATGAAGTAAACCTTTGTTCTTGAGTTAATAAACAGGTATGAATTTCATGAAGGACCCCTCTCCCCATTGAATTAGTAAATGTATGGCTTTTATTTCACAGCAGTTTAACTAAATGTAGCCGTTTCAAACATGGAAGACAACTCCACAGGACAAATGGCATATACATGTAGGGGAGACAACTCTGAATATTCCAACTTAACACATATAGTCAGCTAAACTTGATTCAGTTTTGGGGGACTGTGACCTTGACCTTTGACAAATTGATCTCAAAATGTATGGCTCCTCTTCTGTCATGCGAGAAAGGTATACTCAAAGTTTGGTACCAATCATACATGTACCTTGAAACTGGAGATATCACATGGACAACAAGTGTTAATGGATGAATGGAGAGAATGCAACATTGCATTACACGATCTCGTCTTCGACAGGCATATGAAAATGTGACTTTTAATGATTTCGTGATTTTGTGGTCACAGTGACCTTGACCGTTGACCCACATTTTGGTATGTAACACATCATGCCCCTCTAATGTATCTACTGGCAGATTTTTTTTTTATTTTTGATGATTTCCTGATTTTGAGGTGACAATGACCTTGACCTTTGACCTGACCTAAATTTTGGCATACGACACATCGTCTTCCCTCAATGTATCAATGGACTAAAAAAAATCAGATTTTTATGAATTTCATGATTTTGTGGGTCAGTGACCTTGACGTTCGGCCTTGACCTACATTTCGGTACATGACAAACCGTCTCGCCGTAATTTCTCAATGGACACAAAAAATCAAGATTCTTAACAATTTCACGATTTCGGGGTCACAGTGACCTTGACCTACATTTTGGTATGTGACACACCGTGTCCCCCTAATGTATCTACGGACATAAAAAATGTTATTTTTAATAATTTCCTGATGTTGGGGTCACAGTGACCCTTGACCTAATTTTTGGTATGCAACACTTCATTTCCCCCAATTGAATCCACTCGCAAAAAATATATATTTTTTAATGATTTCCTGATTTTTAGGTCACACTGACCTTTGACCTTGATTCTGAGGTCAGTGACCTTGACTATTAACCTAGATCTAAATTTTGGTACATGACAAAACGGTTCCCCGTAATTTCTCAATGGACTAAAAAAATCATGATTTTTAACAATTTCATGATTTTGGGGTCACAGTGACCTTGACCTTTAACCTTGACCTACATTTTGGTAGATGACACTTCATTTCCCCCTATTGAATCCACTCACAAAAAAATAGAAATTATTAATGATTTCCTGATTTTTCAGTCACACTGACCTTTGACCTCTGACCTCGACCTACATTTGGTATGTAACACATTGTTCCCCCCTAGGGCATCCACTCACCAAAAATTAGAACTGTAGATAAAAAACTGTCAATGATCAATGATTTCCTGATTTTAGGCAACAGTGACCTTTGACCTATGACCTCGACCTCACCTTTTGGTACGCGACACATCGACTCCACCTAGCGTATTCACTCACAAAAAATTGCAACTGTGGATAGAAAACGTTCACAGATATAGACCGGACATGAACACTTCAGTGATTTCCTGTTTTTCAGGCCAGTGACCTTTGACCTCTGACCTCGACCTTCATTTTGGCACGCAACACGTCGTTTCCCCATAGGGTCTCCACTCACCAAAAATTGGAACTGTAGATAGGAAACTGTCCCAGATATAGACCGGACACGAGAACCGGACAGACGGATAGACGGACAGACGGACGGAAACCGCCATCACATAATACGTCCGCCTTTTGGCGGGCGTATAAAAATCAGGACATCATCGAAAAATTAAACATTTATAATCAATGTTTCTATTTGTTACTAAGTCAAACCTGCTTTAATTAATGCCTTTTATCTCCGATTAAATGCACAATCAAACGTAGAAAAACGGAAGTTAAAAGAAAAAATCAACTCCCCCAGGAGTTGTCTGCCCCTAGGAGAGCTCTCCCATCCAATCCAGCGTGGTTACTATAAAGGTCATTGTAAGCCTTATTCCAATCCTCTTTCTCAAACCGAGACCAGTAGTATACAAGGCCGCGGTACGAGGGGAAGGAAGGGAGGGCACATTAAATTAAAGCAGGTTTGACTTAGTAACAAATAGAAACATTGATTATAAATGTTTAATATTTGCTTCCTAAGTCTTAAACCTGCTTTAATTAATGCCTCAGTACCAACATATGGAGGTGGGAACCTCGGTCTTGAAGTAGTCCCAAAAGTAGGCTAAGTAACCGCTGGAATGACACAGAAAAACATGGCGTATTAGCATGAAGCAATCAATCAATCAACAACTTTAAACCCTGGTCGAGGACGAAAAGGTTAAAATGTGAATAAGATACAGTTGTACTTATCTTGATTGCTACATCCATGTAGCTGTGCTTGTGGTGTGGAATTAATTTCAACCGAGAAGAGGGACCCCTACCCGTGGGTTGTTGGGTCTACGCGGGAAGCCGTCTATACCAAGAAGAGGGACCCCTACCCGTAGGTTGCTAGGTCTACTTGATAAGGCTTTCTGCATGCAAAATCTTGGCTGTTCCTAAGTCCGGGTGAAGCAAATAAACAGTCCGTGCCTAGAGGTCGCCAAGCCACACCACTCTCAGTCCACAAACGTCTACGTCCAACTTGCTTCTTGGGAGTTGAGCGTAGATGACGTAGCTGAGATCATGAGAAGGAAGTCAGATTCAACCTGTAAGACACAATCAAAACCGCAATTAAGGTAAAGATCACACTCACCATGGAGTCAGGCATCTTAGAGTAATGATTTAGTGTCCGACATCTCTTAGAGGATCCAAGGTCGTCCATCTGACTGATTTCTTCCTTCAATATGTGATCAATCAAATGTGGACTAATAGAATGAATGAGATGAGATGATACAGCAATTTGCAGATTTGCTGCGATGATACAAAATGCCGCCCCCCCCCCTTTTTTTTTTTAATTTAGTTGACCACGTGCTGGGCATCTATACGCGGCCCAAGCGTGGTCATCCTATCTGACTGGACTGAAATCTCTCAGATAGAAATTGGTGAACGTGGAGTTCGCCGTCCAGACAAGACTGGACAATGTCAAGGAGGGGCAGGTTCTTCCATAAATCTCAACAAAAGAAACCTGGCCGGCAAAGCCGAGGGTAATATGGAGTAGTAATAGAAGATACTAATCTAACTTATCTTTTGAGTGTCTTCCCTTAAAAGGGTAAATCATGGATATGATACAGAATATACTTATTCTTGAGTGCCTCCATCCATGTAGCTGTGCTCGTGGTGTGATATGCAACTCTACCAAGATGTCAAGATCCTCCACCACTCGGGTTGTTAGGTCTTCTTGGTCTTAGAGGGCGCCAAGCCACGCCATTCTCAATCCACCAACGACTTACGTCCAACTTGTCTTGTAAGATGAGCGTAGGATACACAGCTGAGATCATCCAGAAGAAAGTCAGTTTCAAGCTGAAAGACACAAGCAAAACCGTAGTTACGGCAAAGATTAAAACTCTCAAAGTGTCAGACCACTTAGATTGATGATTAGAGAGTCCATGGTCGTCTATCCGACTTATTCCTTCCTTCAAAGACGATCATGATGAAGTTTTAAAATTGAAACATACTTGAGAAAATGTTGGCTTGGAGAACCCGGGCATCAATTCCGGTACCTCTCGCACGCAAAGCGAGCGCTCTACCATTTGAGCTAGCTTCCCTAGAGCAAGATGGCTGCCTTGCTGCAATGGTGACAAATTCTGCCCCCCCTCTCTTCCTGAAAGAACTAACCACGTACTAGGTAGCCCTTAGTGGCCCAAGCGTGGTCACACTATCTGACTGCACTGACATATCACACAGATAGAAATTTGTGAACGTGGAATTTGCAGTCCAGACACAAGAACTGGACAATATCATGAAGGGACAAGTTCTTCCATAAAGGCCAAGTGTAGCGATGGTACGAAACACATTAGAAGAAGTGGAAGCCAGTAGTGGGGGCGTCAATAGTATATCTACCTTCTGGCAATTGATAAGACTATTTATGGTCTTCTTCAACTACGCGGCTTTTAAAAATATCAAGCCTTGCTGACCGGCGAAGGGATATGATAACCGTAGCCGAAAACCGCGAACGAAATCGGTACGAGTAAGATAGTGACGGAAGGCTCAAACAGGATCTAGCAGAAGATCGACAACGAGGCCATGTACAAAGTCTGACAACGCAGGAATGGAGTACGCCGTTGAGCGCACGGACCTGAACGAACAGACTCATTTTTGGCAATAAATTCAGGAATGGGCCGAAAAGAATGCAAGACCAATCCGCTGTCCAGGTCATAGAAGATCTTTCAAGAGCATAAAGATGAGACACTCTGGACGTCAAAGCAAACGCCGCCACAAAGGTCGTCTCATAAGACACAGCTTTTATAGACGCGGACTCTAAGGGTTCACAAGGTGGTAAATCAGGGCACACAGAACCACACCGATATCCTATTTCGGTAACAGTTGGCGAGTACAACGCGACTGTAATGCGAAGGCGCAAATAAGCGCAGAGATATAATCGTTAAGGCTAAAGTCGGTACCAAAGGTAAGACGTAACACGCTAGCCAGAGCAGATCGATAGCATTCCATGGTGCTAATATGAAACTCCCTATCCTGGTGAAGGTGAAGGAGGAAGTCAATTACGAGGGAAATAGAATCGGGAACGGTATCACGTCCTCGGCACCAGGACAAACATAGGAACGTAGCAAGTAAGGTCCTACATATAATAAACAACCTTAAGGTTGATGACAGAACCATAATGTCAAAGACTAACCATTGATGTAACGGTCTATACAGGAATAAAGTACTTGATGGAGAAAGCCGGAAAAACTGTCCAAGTACACCACGAAAAACATTGTGTTGTTTAAGCACAATCCTAAGGTAAATGGATCTCAACACAATGTTTGTGTGTTAAAGTCAACATGGTTCTTTGTTAAAACAACACTGTGCTGAATTCAATTAAAGGTGACTAGTCCGTCATTCACATTCCCGCCGTCGTCCCCAGAGAATATCCACGTCCATAATCCAAAGACCTATTCCATATAACAGTATTTGACCAAATACTGCCGATTCCAATACAAATTTTGATATTCTGAACTCCAGACTGGAAACAACAAGGTCTGGACAAGACTCTCTTCGTAGAGTAACGACGAACCTAAGTAAATCATAATGTGAAAAACCCGAGAAGAATTGATACAAGTGGAAAGATGACGCCAAACGAACGGACTTCCCCTCCCGCCGACGACCGACGATGAAGAATCAAAGGAGGTGCCGATGAATGGATATAAAATATGCATCTCGCAAATGAAGAAATGACGTGACAAACGGCGTTATGGCGTACCGGAAACGTCTAACCGATGTAATAGAACGACGCACAGGTGTATGAGGGACACATGACGGCGTAATGAAGATGCCGTCAAAGGTGTAATAGGAAAGCGTAATGTGAAAAATGCGAGAAACGTTGTATATGATAAACAACGTAGTGATTTCCTAATTCACAACAACTTAATGTATATACATGCTCAAACTGGAGCAGGATACAAACCTATAAAAGTACACGACGTAATCGAAGGGCGTTGCAAACAGTAACCCCGAAGTCGATTGTAATAAATTTTCCTTCTCTTTAAACGCAGTAGAGATGAACATATTAAATGTTTGTAGCGTTAATCACCAAATGTAAGCTCAATGAGATAAATGGGATTATGGATCTTTGTGTCAGTGAACATGAAATAATGTGTCAATGAATATGGTTACATTATGACCTCTCCCGATGTAATTTGTCTCCTGTACATGAAATTCAGTACTGGAGTTTTATATGGAGAGAATATTAAACATTTACAACAATGTTACTATCAATAACCAAAAAGTCACACAATCGACATCCAGAACAAAGATTTTTGCAGGAAACCAAAACAAATCCTTAAAGGATTTTAAATTCCCGAAGAGAGGAAAAACAGTTAAGGTCTCTCGCCGGCAGGAAATGAGGTTATTCAAAAATTTTGAATTTGAAATGACCTAACACGAACAAATTTGTCGAGAAGCGGAAGAACAGTAAGAACATTACTAAAGAGCAGTTTGATGCTCTAGTAGACTGTACTGGTAATACAAAATTGGTAGAAAGAAACCATAGAAGACTTCACGACTTACGTGTCATTAGGCCTAAACCTTGGTCGGACCAATACATTCCCACTCACGCTAGCAAAATTTTAAATTTTCTCATAGGGAAGAAATTAAAATTAGTGCATAAGACCATCTGAATTATAAGCGTAACACAGTATACAGATGGAACAGCTTGGTGAGAAACAAAACAAATCACATGTATAAAACAAAATTGTGTATCAAGGCATAGCACCAATTCACAATAAACAGTGGGTTACTTACTCACGATAACCAACACGTGATCCCTTTGTTGATCGACACATAAAGAGATCAGCAAAGACGCTCATTAAAATGCAATAAACAGTCGTAGCATTGAAGCCCCGTAACATCCATTTATGCTATTATTATAACATCGTTTACATAGGGTTGAGATGTGGTTACGTACCCAAAAACAACAAACACGTAAACATGAGAGGCAGAATAAAACCTCTGTAAGATCTCTCTTGAAGACAGGATATCAAAATCACATAATAATACTTGATATAACAAGAGATTACCTTCTTGGTAGGCCCAAGAATTGAATGGATGAAGGTGAGACAATCAAAGTCCGAACAAAACATACAACAACAACATGAAACATTGACGGACTGCTTATAAAGACTCGGATTTCCCCGGCGGAGAAAAAACCGAACCTCCCGCGTCAAACGAGGGTAGTTCTCACAATCCTGGTAATTTATCCACAATTCAATGGATAAAATCATGAAACAACGAAACAAAAACTTGTTCGTTTAAAGTACATCACAATAGGCTCCATACTGACCGAACAAAACGGAATGTTGGAGGTTAATAAAGCTTACCTCAAACACACCGGGATGCAACTCAAAGTTTGTGTGAAGACGTAATACTGAATACACACTGGCCTAATGCAGGACTGTGTTATTTGTTAAACATGAGATTTCATAAAGACTTTTAGAAGAACATCGTCAGACGATCATTTCAAGAGAATTTAAAATCTCCGCCCCAGGTATTTAGCGACGTACGTCCAAAGACACTAAACACGTGGCCGACTCAAACGAATCCAACATTCGCCCCACAAATAGATCGGGCACGGAATTAAATAAACTATGTCCACGTAGTTTATTAGCTTTCTTCTTTATGGAAGAGATATGTCGTACCGATAGACAGGCGAAATAACCTGCGGTAAAGAATTCTTTTGTCTGAAGGAGACAATGGAATGGCCAGGCAAGACCGACCTGGTCTTTGTTGAGCGTAACAAAGGAACGGGTTTTGGATCAACCTAGACAATGAAACTCCGGACCGGGTCAAACTGTCTAGCAACCTAGAATTATCTTCGTGTATGATAGTATGGAATACATACCGACGTGGAGAAACTGGGTCTTGACCAGCTCGGTCAAGATCCTAACAACACTTCACACATTGACCAAAGAAATTTCTAAGACCCGTCTGTCGATCTCCGAAATAGACGGGTCCTCACAAGCATATAAAAGCAAAGCACGACGGCCCTGGACATAAATCTTCCAAGCCGTCGGAACCCATAATACATATTCCGCGCACGTGGACGCACAATAACACAAATCTTTACATGAAAAGCAAGCCGTGTGAGCGTCCAAAAGGGAACAAATTTTTCCCGCACGTACGACACGGAATACAAGACGGAACTTCCGACATAATAATACAGTAAGTAAGTTCCGAATAAATAACAAACTCAACACTTGATAAAGGATATACCAGCGAGACAACAACAACCAATGTTGTAAAATTGACTCTGAATACTTCCCTAGATGTGCACTGCTCGAGCAAACAGGAGAAACAGGATTGGAATAAGGCTTACAATGACCTTTATAGTAACCACGCTGGATTGGATGGGAGAGCTCTCCTAGGGGCAGACAACTCCTGGGGGAGTTGATTTTTTCTTTTAACTTCCGTTTTTCTACGTTTGATTGTGCATTTAATCGGAGATAAAAGGCATTAATTAAAGCAGGTTTAAGACTTAGGAAGCAAATTTGCATTTTTCCGCGAGTGGATACATTAGGGGAAGATTAATTTAATTTTCAAAGTAGAGGTTGGGTTAAAACGTCGTCAAGGTCATTGAGCCCAAAGATCAGGACAAAGTTGGGAAACTCGATCCAATTCAGGCTGTGAAATGTGACCAACATATTCATTTTGAGATGTAATCTATACCGTTCAATATTGTGTCTTGTCTCCTTTGAACCTCGACATCGCGAGGGAAGAAACACCCCATTGTCTTTGAGGTCAAGGTTCAAGGCAATGCTGTTTTGGGGAAACTAATTGTCACACTTCAAAGTAAAATAGTTTGTTATGCGGGCGTTTACTGAAGCCAATGTTGGCTCTTGTTGAAGTTTGCTATATCTTTGTGCACATCCTCAATACATAAAGAGAGAAAAAGGAAGACCGGAGTTTTGTTCTCATTGACTTTAATGTGTATACTATATTCAAATATAAGTTTGGATATTATATATATGTATACAGCATATAGTTGAAATGTACATAATATATATCAATTTATTAGAATATTATAGCACTATACACAGGAAGTTCACATCCTATGGTTTGCGAATGACTACATGTATCATAGGTTACATGACAGATTTTCGCCCAGTAACATTGTACAGAAAAATTTTGATTTGTTTAACTCAATACAATTACCAGTAATACTAGCACATGTACAAGACCACAAAAATGGTCCAAATCATGCAGATACTCCATTATTTCTTCCTTATTTTCATGATTTTAGGCTTAAATTTAATTTTAAATTTATTACAATGGCTGATTGAATTGGATGCAATTGAATTTTAATTGGGTGACTGAACTTTTAGAGGATTTGCCAAACTAAGAATTTCTCGGTCCGGGGCACATATTTTCAAATAGTGCACCTATAGGCCTACATTCATTCATCAACATCTTAATTCTGTCATTAAATTCGACCCCCAAATAATTCAATCATCCTCAGTTTTGTGGAGAAATTTCAATCGGCTGTTCTAATAAATAGGATCACTTTTGAAAATCATTGAAATAATGAAGGAATAATAGATTATCTGAGTTTAGACCATTTTATCAACTTCCTGTTCTAACAAATTTGATCACCCCCTGATTTTATGGTGGGAAATTTCACTTCCTGTGATTGAATTATTAGGGTAAATAGATATAAATTTGCTTCAGGCCAAACCCAAATCCCAAGCCTCAGTGGAATCTTTAAGGCCATACACATGAATATAAGTTTTCCTATGAGACCAAATTTGTGGAAGACTGTAGTGGCCATTAGCTTCCTTACAAGCTTGTATTATAGACGATGACCATACTAGAGCAGGATATATCAAAAGCCTGTAACAGTCTTCCACAAATTTGGTTTCACTTGTCAAGGAAAACTGGGATGTGTGTACCATATGCAGGCCTAACTGATAATTGGGTCTCCACACTATGTACACAACTCTTTCACATACAGGAATGGTATTATAGGGAAAATATCATTGGAAATTTTGATAATAAAAGCTAAGATGTACATCATGTTGACCTGCAGTGAAATTTCATCATGATTCAGGTTTTCCAGGGCCTGTTTACAAATTTAGCAACACATTATTGATCACCCAATAATTTAGTTGAACTAAATCAATGGTTATTAATTAAATCATTCCATTATTTGACTGACCATATTCCATTGTATTATGGTGGATAATAATAATTATGTTTTTCTATGTCCATATTTGCAAGGTACATACGGTAATTCCCGTAATAATTCAATCACAGGAAGCGAAATTTCACACAAATAATATAGGGGGTGATCAAAGGACCTTGTATCTTTTGATGAGAAAATGGCCCCAGGTCCGGTGCAATACAGAAGTAGCAAAATAAAATACTTCCAAACTACAAGAAATTGTATATTGTATACTCAGAAAAAATTCAAGTCATGGAGTCTCATGATTCTCGAGTAACAGGGTCGTAAAATAGTGCATTTGTGCAAAATAGTTGATTCTGAGGTGAAAACAATTCCTACTGTTATCTGTAAATATATAAAGATGAACAATAACCAGAACCAGATTTGGTCTACTACTACGTACTGGAGCAGCGAGTATGCTGCATCAAGCTGGTTATGCTTATCATTTATCTTCATATGTTTATAGAAGAAATATGAGGTGTTTTGCCTCAAAATTGATGATTTTGCATGAATGCACTATTTCACGGCCCTGTTATTCGAGAATGATGAGACTCCGTGCCTTGAACTTTTCTGAGTATACAATATAATATTGTACTTCATGCCAATTGAACAATTTCTTGTATATGTAATATTTCTGTTGTGTTTTTTTTTGGCACTGGGGCCATCATGAAAATAATGCATTATTTCTTATTCATTTTTAATGGTTTTACAGGGTGGTCAAAGTTATTAGAACAGCTGATTGAATTTTGTCCACAAAATTGGGGACGATTGAATTCTAATAGGGTGATTGAATTATTAGAGGAATTACCGTATACATCACAGATGTGGTGCATTGGTGAATTCAACGGTTCTGATCTTTCTCTATGTGGTCAATTCTCTGAATTCAATCGCTCTAAAGTTACATACAATCATCAGAACGCTATCTCATCAATTTGATCACATTGTTTTTGTACTCTTTCATAAACTACACTCTACAGTATCCTTTCCAATGAACTGGACCACAGAAATAAATGCATGTAGGTGATGCCAACTGGTGGTGATCTTGAAGATCTTTTTTGTGTGGATACAATAAACTTTGTACCAGAATGTTTGCCATGTGTACCTTGCCACAATCCTCGCATGGAAATAAATTTCTATCTCCTTCAGTGTTCTCTTTCCACCACATGAACATCTAGATGCCAATTCTCCCGCAGGTAACTTTATTCTGTGCTGGCATATTTTGAAACTTGCAGGCTCTTGTTCAATTGAACTTGTAATATATTGATCACTTTCATGATTTTGGGGTGCTGACCATTCAAGCTCGTACAACTTTGACATGAAGCCAAACTGCCTCTCTTTTCCTTAACAAATCATTGTGCCGGACTGACTGTCATCACTCTATTTTTCAAGAACCTTATTGTCATGCTGCAGTATCTATTAATATGTGAATACGAAATATCAACCCTGGCGGGTTTCACGTCCGTGTCTCCAGCTGCATCCTAGTGACGAGTTCAGAGAATGGTTTACCACTGTCACTGTTTGATCTACGCTTCACATAATCCAGTGTTCTTATCTGAAACAATACAATGATAACATAGTATTACTCCGGTGTTAGACCCTGATAATAGTATCTCAAAGTGGCTTTAATTGCCAACATTTTAGTTGCCATATGCAAGTCGGTAATATGGCAAGCCAAATTGCTTTTTATTCAGAATTTCCTATATCGGAAATTATCACTGAATTTGTTTGGACAGTGCCTTAAAGCAATCAGTAATTTCCGATATCGGAAATTTAGTGACAATTTCCGATAATTGAAAAGTTAATTTCTGATATCTGGAATTGAATTGACGGAAATTGAATTTCCGATATCGGAAGTTTTAATTCCGATATTGGAAATAAAAAATTCTGATATCCGAAATTACAAAATTTTGATATCCGAAATTCTGAATAAATAGCACTTTGGCCTGCCATAATGTTAGCTTCTGGCTGCCGCATGCTCACTAGTTTCCCACCATGAAATATGAGAGTGATAAATTCTATTAGAACAGAAAGTTGACAAAATGGTTCAAAATCATATAATATAATCCACTATTTTTTCATTATTTCAATGATTTTAGAGGCTGATCAAATTTAGTAGAACAGGCGATTGAATGTTGTCCCCAATATTGGGACTGATTGAATTCTGATAGGGGGAATTGATTTATTGGAGGGTTTACCGTGCCTGTACTAAAATGTCAAGCACATGTTTGGACATACTGGGGAGAGAGCCAGTCTATATATTCACAGGCTCTGATCCCCAATATCACTATCCAGGTTACAACAGCAATAACATATAGGCAGAATATTACTTATTGGCGACAAGAAATATAAATTCATGGTAGCTAATCCTGCCTCACAGAATGTCGCAAGGCGCTACCATTCACATGTACTGCCATGTGAACTGAGTACGAGTCGTAAATCTTGAATCTTTCTCAGCTTAAGATGGGATAATCATAGGCACAAACTATCAACTTTACTTACGACTTGTTTCACGTCTGTTTGTCCGTGTTTCTGAGCCAGTCCCCATAAGTTTGACGCCAGTGTAAAGATATTCTCCTTACTCAAATCACCATGTGCTATAAGAGTGTTGAACAACTCCAGCGCCACACTACCCTGTCGCTTCTGCAACTGCACGAGAAAAAGTCATTTTTAATGAGGGAAATTCTATGCTTCATAGAAGTTGAATGTTAGCTTCAATGTGTACTTCAAAGTTATTGCTTCAATGGGGCTGTAAGTTTTTCCTCCAGTTTGTTCCAGACATGGGTATATACCACCTGGAGTGTACATACTGGCTTTCTTTCCAATGAATAAAAATACAAATCATCACTTTATGTTTTTGGTTGTTTGTATGTTTTGTTGAGGATAGGATAATCCTATTTAGTGCAAGTATATTTCATCATAAGAGCTGTTAGGTTGTGATATTTCAGACGAATGCACACAGTTCAAGGCTACTTAGGAGTTGAACCATAATCGCAATGGGAGTCTCAAATTGTGCGAGCTCTCAGATTTCTAGTCTCTTCTACAATTAATGTTCAGCAGCTCTGTGAGTGATGTTACATATGAATGTCCCCTGTATCCCACACTTTAAATCGAAAACTTCAACCAGAATATGGTGGAGTATGGCCCCCAATTGATTGAATGGATTGATTTTCAAGAAAGGGATTGGTGGGATACGAACAAATTCCTCTTTCTAA
>JAVTVY010051532.1:0-28072 GCA_036873755.1 Hanleya hanleyi | reverse complement strand
GCATAAGGTTATCATTCATCATGTGGTTCATATCACTCAGCATAAGGTTATCACTCAGCATAAGGTTATCATTCATCATGTGGTTCATATCACTCAGCATAAGGTTATCATTCATCATGTGGTTCATATCACTCAGCATAAGGTTATCATTCATCATGTGGTTCATATCACTCAGCATAAGGTTATCACTCATCATGAGGTTGATATCACTCAGCATAAGGTTATCAATCATCATCAAGTTCATATCACTCAGCATAAGGTTATCATTCATCATGTGGTTCATATCACTCAGCATAAGGTTATCAATCATCATGAGGTTCAGATCACTCAGCATAAGGTTATCATTCATCATGAGGTTCATATCACTCAGCATAAGGTTATCAATCATCACGTGGTTCATATCACTCAGCATAAGGTTATCATTCATCATGAGGTTCATATCACTCAGCATAAGGTTATCAATCATCACGTGGTTCATATCACTCAGCATAAGGTTATCACTCATGTGGTTCATATCACTCAGTATAAGATTATCATTCATCATGAGGTTCATATCACTCAGCATAAGGTTATCATTCATCATGAGGTTCATATCACTCAGCATAAGGTTATCGATCATCATGTGGTTCATATCACTCAGCATAAGGTTATCACTCATCATGAGGTTCATATCACTCAGTATAAGGTTATCATTCATCATGAGGTTCATATCATTCATCATGAGGTTCATATCACTCAGCATGAGGTTATCATTCATCATGAGGTTCATATCGCTCAGCATAAGGTTATCAATCATTACGTGGTTCATATCACTCAGCATAAGGTTATCATTCATCATGTGGTTCATATCACTCAGTATAAGGTTATCATTCATCATGTGGTTCATATCACTCAGCATAAGGTTATCATTCATCATGTGGTTCATATCACTCAGTATAAGGTTATCATTCATCATGTGGTTCATATCACTCAGCATAAGGTTATCATTCATCATGAGGTTCATATCACTCAGCATATGGTTATCATTCATGTGGTTCATATCACTCAGCATAAGGTTATCACTCATGTGGTTCATATCACTCAGCATAAGGTAATCATTCATCATGAGGTTCATATCACTCAGCATAAGGTTATCACTCATCATGTGGTTCATATCACTCAGCATAAGGTTATCTTTCATCATGAGGTTCATATCACTCAGCATAAGGTTATCACTCATCATGTGGTTCATATCACTCAGCATAAGATTATCATTCATCAGGAGGTTCATATCACTCAGCATAAGGTTATCACTCATGTGGTTCATATCACTCAGCATAAGGTTATCACTCATGTGGTTCATATCACTCAGCATAAGGTTATCACTCATGTGGTTCATATCACTCAGCATAAGGTTATCGATCATCATGTGGTTCATATCACTCAGCATAAGGTTATCATTCATCATGAGGTTCATATCACTCAGCAGAAGGTTATCAATCATCACGTGGTTCATATCACTCAGCATAAGGTTATCAATCATCACGTGGTTCATATCACTCAGCATAAGGTTATCATTCATCATGAGGTTCATATCACTCAGCATAAGGTTATCATTCATCATGTGGTTCATATCACTCAGCATAAGGTTATCATTCATCATGAGGTTCATATCACTCAGCATAAGGTTATCAATCATCATGAGGTTCATATCACTCAGCATAAGGTTATCAATCATCACGTGGTTCATATCACTCAGCATAAGGTTATCAATCATCACGTGGTTCATATCACTCAGCATAAGGTTATCATTCATCATGTGGTTCATATCACTCAGCATAAGGTTATCGATCATCATGAGGTTCATATCACTCAGCATAAGGTTATCAATCATCACGTGGTTCATATCACTCAGCATAAGGTTATCATTCATCATGAGGTTCATATCACTCAGCATAAGGTTATCATTCATCATGAGGTTCATATCACTCAGCATAAGGTTATCAATCATCACGTGGTTCATATCACTCAGCATAAGGTTATCATTCATCATGAGGTTCATATCACTCAGCATAAGGTTATCATTCATCATGAGGTTCATATCACTCAGCATAAGGTTATCATTCATCATGAGGTTCATATCACTCAGCATAAGGTTATCATTCATCATGAGGTTCATATCACTCAGCATAAGGTTATCATTCATCATGAGGTTCATGTCACTCAGCATAAGGTTATCATTCATCATGAGGTTCATATCACTCAGCATAAGGTTATCATTCATCATGAGGTTCATATCACTCAGCATCAGGTTATCATTCATCATGAGGTTCATATCACTCAGCACAAGGTTATCAATCATCACGTGGTTCATATCACTCAGCATAAGGTTATCATTCACCATGAGGTTCATATCATTCGGTATAAGGTTATCAATCATCATGAGGTTCATATCACTCAGCATAAGGTTATCAATCATCATGAGGTTCATATCACTCAGTATAAGGTTATCATTCATCATGAGGTTCATATCACTCAGCATAAGGTTATCAATCATCATGAGGTTTATATCACTCAGTATAAGGTTATCAATCATCACGTGGTTCATATCACTCAGCATAAGGTTATCATTCATCATGTGGTTCATATCACTCAGCATAAGGTTATCAATGATCATGAGGTTCATATCCTCAGCATAAAGGTTATCACTCATGTGGTTCATATCACTCAGTATAAGGTTATCAATGATCATGAGGTTCATATCACTCAGCATAAGGTTATCATTCATCACGTGGTTCATATCACTCAGCATAAGGTTATCATTCATCATGTGGTTCATATCACTCAGCATAAGGTTATCATTCATCATGAGGTTCATATCACTCAGCATAAGGTTATCACTCATGTGGTTCATATCACTCAGTATAAGGTTATCAATGATCATGAGGTTCATATCACTCAGCATAAGGTTATCATTCATCATGTGGTTCATATCACTCAGTATAAGGTTATCAATCATCACGTGGTTCATATCACTCAGCATAAGGTTATCAATCATCATGAGGTTCATATCACTCAGTATACGGTTATCATTCATCATGAGGTTCATATCACTCAGCATAAGGTTATCAATCATCATGAGGTTCATATCACTCAGTATAAGGTTATCAATCATCACGTGGTTCATATCACTCAGCATAAGGTTATCAATGATCATGTGGTTCATATCACTCAGCATAAGGTTATCAATGATCATGTGGTTCATATCACTCAGCATAAGGTTATCAATGATCATGTGGTTCATATCACTCAGCATAAGGTTATCAATGATCATGTGGTTCATGTCACTCAGCATAAGGTTATCAATCATCATGAGGTTCATGTCACTCAGCATAAGGTTATCATTCATCACGTGGTTCATATCACTCAGCATAAGGTTATCATTCATCACGTGGTTCATATCACTCAGCATAAGGTTATCATTCATCATGAGGTTCATATCACTCAGCATAAGGTTATCATTCATCACGTGGTTCATATCACTCAGTATAAGGTTATCAATCATCACGTGGTTCATATCACTCAGTATACGGTTATCATTCATCATGAGGTTCATATCACTCAGCATAAGGTTATCAATCATCATGAGGTTCATATCACTCAGTATAAGGTTATCAATCATCACGTGGTTCATATCACTCAGCATAAGGTTATCAATCATCATGAGGTTCATATCACTCAGCATAAGGTTATCATTCATCACGTGGTTCATATCACTCAGCATAAGGTTATCATTCATCACGTGGTTCATATCACTCAGTATAAGGTTATCATTCATCACGTGGTTCATATCACTCAGTATAAGGTTATCATTCATCATGAGGTTCATGTCACTCAGCATAAGGTTATCATTCATCATGAGGTTCATATCACTCAGCATAAGGTTATCATTCATCACGTGGTTCATATCACTCAGCATAAGGTTATCATTCATCACGTGGTTCATATCACTCAGCATAAGGTTATCATTCATCATGAGGTTCATATCACTCAGCATAAGGTTATCACTCATGTGGTTCATATCACTCAGTATAAGGTTATCATTCATCACGTGGTTCATATCACTCAGCATAAGGTTATCATTCATCACGTGGTTCATATCACTCAGCATCAGGTTATCTTTCATCATGAGGTTCATATCACTCAGCATAAGGTTATCAATGATCATGTGGTTCATGTCACTCACCATGAGATTCATGTCACTTAAGGATATCATTAAGGTTTATATCACTAATCAAGAGGTTCACATAATCCATGTCCCAGCTCCACTAGAATTACTTGTCACAATGACTGGATTACACCAGTACGTTAATCCAAGCCAATGTACCAGGAGAAGAGCCAAAGAAAACCCAAGTGTTCCACCACCGGACGTGTAGATAGTACATGAAGAATTTGAATGAGTAAGCGGTGAAGTAGAGAAGATGAGTATACATAAAAGCTAGACCTTCCGTGAGTAGTGACAAAGAGAATAGTAGAGCAATTAGATGTTTCTCAAATATATCTAAGGAGTAAGGAGCCATTCTGGCATGTCTGGAGGTTTTGTATAGATATATATATACCTGTGGTTAGAATTGCAACAAAAGACAGGGTTCCAATCTTCTATTGAATAAATTTCATATTATCTTGCATGGAATGAGGGGTTATGCTGCAAACAACTTTAGGAAAAGTTGATCAATTTTGTACTGGTTAATTCACACCATACTTGGAAATTTTCAGCATCAACACAGAAATATTTAAATGGAACCCTGACTTCTCAAGTGATGGCAGACACTTTCTAAGTAACCATACAATTAAGTTAACGTCCCTCAGCAATCATCTGCAGTTTAACAGTGTGAAGAGTAGCCTCAGACCATTTCTATAAACGATTAATTTTCAATGAAGCAGAGCGAAATTTTGTTTTTTAGTAAAATTAGATATTGCGACAACATCCTCAAGCAGGTAAAAAAGGTCAAAATGTCCATGAAACTGCTCAGGCTGTTAAATTTCAGATAATATCATACATCTGAAACATCACATTAACACATAATTTTACCTCTCCATCTTTCTCGGTCTGAAAAACAATAATCAACCAAACTAATTATAACCAGGGGAGAAATTGTTCAGGCAGAGAACCAGGTTCGAGGAAGAAAAACTGAAAAGTGGCAACAAATGTTCAGAGGTAATATCAGCAACAAGAAAATAAAACCACCAACAATCATTCTAGTCGACTTCACCAACAACTGACATAACAAGCATGATATTTGTTGGGTGAACCTGGAAATGAAACAAAGCAAGGAAGCAATCAGAGATTGCTCAATTGTATGCCCCCCCCCCCCCCCTTTCCGCTTTAATCTGACACTGCTCTGCCATTGTTTTTTTCTGTATTGGTCTGTGGAGGCCTAATTTGGCTACATGTAATTATAAAAATTCTGTTTCAGTCACTTTTTTCGGCATGCCTCGCATAATACATATTCAAAGTACCGACCAACAAGTAATAATACAATGTTCTGATGCAAGATGGTCGCCCGGGGCTTTCGCCAAATCCAAAAATCGACCATAGAGGTCCATGTCCCCCGCTAGCAGCACCAGTTATGGTGGATTACATCCACCATAACTGGCGCTGCTGCTGCGGGGGCCATGGACCTCTATGGTCGATTTTTTGGGGTCGATGATATCTCATATCATTGATAAGAGTATGATTTGAAAATGGAGATATCGCTGATGAGCTTAACATAATCTAATACAGCAGATGGCACCCATATTGGATTATGCACATCCATAAAACATAATACATGACTGTTCTCTCACTAAGGTCAAGGGACTCCCCAAGTTTGAAGTAGATCAGTTGAATCGTACTCCAGCTATTGTCCGGACAAGATCAAACTGCTTAAAATCCAATGAAATCCAGTATGGCCGATGGTGGCCATATTGGATTAAGCACGTCCTTGAAGAACAATCCTAATCCTCCTCTCAACAATGTCAAGGCACTCCCCAGGTATGAAGTAGATCGGTTGAATCGTTCTCGAGTTATTGTCCAGACAAGATTCAACTGCTTACAATCCAATATGGCTGATGGCGGCCATATTAGATTACGCACATTGCTGAAAAACAATCACAACCGTCCTCTCACCAATGTCAAGGCACACACAAAGTTTGAAGTTGATCGGTTAAATCGTTCATGAGTTATTGTCCGGACAAGAAAATCTAAGTTCCAATTGCTTATAATCCAATATGGCTGATGGCGGCCATATTAGATTACGCACATTGCTGAAAAACAATCCCAACGGTCCTCTCACCAATGTCAAGGCATACCCCAAGTTTGAAGTTGATCGGTTAAATCGTCCACGAGTTATTGTCCGGACAAGAAAATCTAAGATCGAACTGCTTATAATCCAAAATGGCTGACGGCGGCCATATTTGATTACGCACATTGCTGAAAAACAATCCCAACCGTCCTCTCACCAATGTCAAGGCACACCCCAAGTTTGAAGTTGATCGGTTAAATCGTTCACGAGTTATTGTCCAGACAAGAAAATCTAAGATCGTACTGCTTATAATCCAAAATGGCTGACGGCGGCCATATTGGATTACGCACATTGCTGAAAAACAATCCCAACCGTCCTCTCGCCAATGTCAAGGCACACCCCAAGTTTGAAGTTGATCGGTTAAATCGTACTCCAGTTATTGTCCGGACAAGATCAAACTGCTTAAAATCCAATGAAATCCAGTATGGCTGATGGTGGCCATATTGGATCAAGCACGTCCTTGAAAAACAATCATAATCCTCCTCTCAACAATGTCAAGGCACTCCCCACATATGAAGTAGATCGGTTGAATCGTTCTTGAGTTGTTGTCCGGACAAGATCCAACTGCTTATAATCCAATATGGGTGACGGCGGCCATATTAGATTACGCACATTGCTGAAAAACAATCACAACCGTCCTCTCACCAATGTCAAGGCACACACTAAGTTTGAAGTTGATCGGTTAAATCGTTCATGAGTTATTGTCCGGACAAGAAAATCTAAGTTCCAATTGCTTATAATCCAATATGGCTGATGGCGGCGGTGGCCATAGTGGATCAAGCACGTCCTTGAAAAACAATCCTAATCCTCCTCTCAACAATGTCAAGGCACTCCCCACATATGAAGTAGATCGGTTGAATCGTTCTCGAGTTGTTGTCCGGACAAGATCCAACTGCTTATAATCCAATATGGCTGACGGCGGCCATATTAGATTACGCACATTGCTGAAAAACAATCACAACCGTCCTCTCACCAATGTCAAGGCACACACAAAGTTTGAAGTTGATCGGTTAAATCGCTCATGAGTTATTGTCCGGACAAGAAAATCTAAGTTCCAATTGCTTATAATCCAATATGGCTGATGATGGCGGCCATATTAGATTACGCACATTGCTGAAAAACAATCCCAACCGTCCTCTCACCAATGTCAAGGCATACCCCAAGTTTGAAGTTGATCGGTTAAATCGTCCACGAGTTATTGTCCGGACAAGAAAATCTAAGATCGAACTGCTTATAATCCAAAATGGCTGACGGCGGCCATATTTGATTCCGCACATTGCTGAAAAACAATCCCAACCGTCCTCTCACCAATGTCAAGGCACACCCCAAGTTTGAAGTTGATCGGTTAAATCGTTCACGAGTTATTGTCCGGACAAGAAAATCTAAGATCGTACTGCTTATAATCCAAAATGGCTGACGGTCGGCCATATTGGATTACGCACATTGCTGAAAAACAATCCCAACCGTCCTCCCGCCAATGTCAAGGCACACCCCAAGTTTGAAGTTGATCGGTTAAATCGTTCACGAGTTATTGTCCGGACAAGAAAATCTTACGGAATCACGGAACTACGGACACCGGTGGTTAGTCCCCCCCCCCCTACTAAGTAGCGGGGGACAACAAGGGTTATGTGTAACCCGGCAGCTCGCCGATTTGGGTTTTGTCAATGACATGCAGCTTCGCATAAAGATCGAGCCCTTCAGGTTGCACATCACTGGCAATGACAATACATATTGTTATAAAAATTTGACTTCTTTGTCAGTGATGTTGAAGTTGGATTGAAAGATGAACTATATTATAAAACTTGAAATAAAGATTACCTTTTTTTCCAAAAGTAAGCTTATACATGTCATTATGAATACATGTACAATTGAAATTGGTCTGAGATGTGGGTGTGAAATGCCTGGACAAATATGGTTCGTGCAAAAGCTTTAGGTTAAATCATGATGAGGAATGGGATTCGATACCAAAATTGAAGGAAATGGTGTTCTTCATTGAAGGCGACACAAAATTCCAAACCACCAGGGGTTAATATTTAATATTGTACTTCTGAAATGAAATAATGTCATTAAACTATTAGTAACTACTATAAAGGAATATATTGTAGTTGATTTGAAGTGTTTGTGTATATGTAACGGGTCGATACTTGGTGTAAGAACGCATTGTTGAGGCTTTTGTTGAGGCTTTTGTGCAGCTGAAAAGGATCACGATCCATTATTCCCACAGATCAATTTCACATAAACTAGGATGAAAGTAACTCCGAAAATGGAAGTCATTGTGATAAAATATTCTATATTTCGGAATATGTATTCCTGATGATGGCATAAGCACAGCCGAAATATAGAATATTTTATCACAATGACTTCCATTTTCGGAGTTACTTTCATCCTAGTTTATGTGAAAAAGGGTCACGTCTAGACGCATTGTTGAGCTCAGACAGGCTATTGCAGGCTTTGTCTTGTGCGTTCTTACACCAAGTATAAACCTACAATGTACACTGCATCTCCTACCTAATAGGTTAGTATCACATATAAGAGATATATGCAGCTTCGCAAAAAGATCGAGCCCTTCAGGATGGGACACCATTTGAGGTTGCACATCATTGGCAATGCACATCATTTAAAATAATAAATTTATTAAGAAATATGATTTCTATATTTAGTGATGTTGAGGTTGGATTGAAGGAGGAACTATATTATATAACTACCAATAAAGATTACATTTTTTCCAAAAGTAAGCCTACACATCCCATTGCATAGATGTGATGAATACATGTTCATGTATACATGTAGTTAGGAACAATAGGTGTGCAATTTTGAGCACATTCTTGGTGTAACTTTGTGTGATGATATGTGAACAAACAAAGCTAATAACAGTGCAATAGTAGGACAAAATCTATCATTTCCAGCATGCAATGGGACACTTGCACTGTGGTAAACCTTCACATTTGTATGCAAATAAAAGAATGCAATGACAACTGTGTCCAATCATACTGTAATGCTTCATAATAATGTGCATGGGTAAAGACTGAGCTCACAAACTGATTCAAACTCACTTTTAATTAATATAGTAAGTTAAATGTGTGGACACAGATATGGTTGTGCAAAAGCTTCAGGGTCAACGAGAATTTGATAACAAAATTTAATGAAATGGCGTCCTTCATTTCAGGCGACACGAAATTAAAAACTAACAGGGGTTCGGTACTGCGGGATTCCCCCGCCAGTTATTTTGATATTGTACTTCTGAAATAAAATAATGTCACCAAACTATTAGTAAATACTATAAAGGAATATACTGTATGTGATTTGGTATGTATGACTGTATATACAATGTACACTGCATCTCATGCCTAATAAGAAGTCCAGCCTAAACATAAAAACCTAACCGGACACCAACACCGCCACTTTCCCCCTCTCTCTCCCAATACCTCGCCTACTTCGTATACGGCGAGCTAAAAATGTGACCTGGTTACGAGACCTACATTCCTTGGGAGTATATTGTGGTGAAATTATGAAGCGATCATGAACTTTGAATTTTGCATCCAATTCACTCTTTTTGGGGCAATTTCATACTTCAGGACCTATGTGGTCTGCTTTGGAATGTAGAATAACAATTTTATAGCCATTTTCCCGGTCCAAATCGGTTATGGAATGAGATCCAGCATGGACAAATAAATATATCCCATTCATTTAGGTTTGATGAACAAAGGGCCATAACTCTTGAAAATATAACCGAAAGCAGAGAAACTTCACGCTGCACACCTATGGGGCATTGACCACATATCATGCAAATTCCATACTTGTCCATACAATATTAACCGAGATCCAGCCGGGACAAGTCCCAATTCACAAAGATTTCAAGAACAAAATGGCCTAACTCTTGAAAATATACGCGAAACGCGGAGAAACTTCACGCTGTACAACTACAGGGCACTCACCACATATCCTGCAAATATCATACTTGTCCATACAATATTAACCGAGATCCAGCCCTGACAAGTCCCAATTCACAAAGACTTGATGAACAAAGGGCCATAACTCTTCAAAACATGAGGCTGCACCTAAAAGGTGCTTTGACCCCTCAGCACAATATGTCCAGCGAATAGTGCTAAAATAGGGGATATTAAACACCTTTACTAAGGCTGTATCAGTTAAGTAGTAAATAGTAATCCAGGGTCGTAATAAACTGGAATAACACGAAATAAACATAATAGTGCACATCTGTCCATAACTCTGTAAAGAAATGACGTAACACGAAATAAACATGACGGTGCACATCTCTGCGTTACTAGGGATATTCACTGTGATTATCAGAGCTGTCAGTCAAATTGTAACTGAGATCTAGCCCGGACAAAAGTTAGTGACGGAAAATTTCAAAGGGCCATAACTCTGTACAGAAATGACGTAACACGAAATAAACATGACAGTGCACATGTCTGGGATACTAGGGATATTCACTGAGTATCAGAGCTGTCAGTCAAATAGTAACTGAGATCTGGCCCGGACAAAAGTTAGTGACGGAAAATTTCAAAGGGCCATAACTCTGTTAAGAAATGACGTAACAAGAAATAAACATGACAGTGCACATGTCTGGCATACTAGGGATATTCACTGTGAGTATCAGAGCTGTCAGTCAAATAGTAACTGAGATCTAGCCCTGACAAAAGTTAGTGACGAAAAATTTCAAAGGGCCATAACTCTGTAAAGAAATGACGTAACACGAAATAAACATGACAGTGCACATGTCTGGGATACTAGGGATATTCACTGTGAGTATCAGAGCTGTCGGTCAAATAGTAACTGAGATCTAGCCCGGACAAAAGTTAGTGACGCAAAATTTCAAAGGGCCATAACTCTGTACAGAAATGACGTAACGCGAAATAAACATGACAGTGCACATGTCTGGGATACTAGGGATATTCACTGTGAGTATCAGAGCTGTCAGTCAAATAGTAACTGAGATCTAGCCTGGACAAAAGTTAGTGACGCGAAATTTCAAAGGGCCATAACTCTGTAAAGAAATGACGTAACACGGAATAAACATGACAGTGCACATCTCTGGGATACTAGGGATATTCAGTGTGAGTATCAGAACTGTCAGTCAAATAGTAACTGAGATCTAGCCCGGACAAAAAATTGTTGACAGACGGCCGTCCGTCCGGCCGACCAGACGTACATGCCGATTGCAAGACCCCGCAGCCCGATGGGCTGAGGGGTAATATATGCGAAACACGGAGAAACTTCACGCTGCACAACTACAGGGTACTGACCACATACCCTGCAAATTTCATAATTGTCCATACAATATTAACCAAGATCCAGCCCGGACAAGTCCCAATTCACGGAGATTTCAGGAACAAAGGGCCATAACTCTTGAAAATTATACCGGAACTCGGAAAAAACTCTACGCTGCACAACTACGAGGCACTGGCCACATTCCAAGCAAGTTTCAATCCTGTCCATCAATTATTAACCGAGATATCGCGCGGACAAGAAATTCTGACGGACAGACAGACGGATGGACAGACGGACGGACGGACAAAGCGATATTATATGCCCCCCCCCTCTAATTAGAGGGGGGGGGGCATAATTAGCACACACTTGTCCATCATTATACGTTGGGGGACAAAATATTGACCATGCTATAGGTGAGTTGCAAAGAGTCCTCAAAACAGCAACATACATATCACATTTATTAGGAGATAGAACAGTGGCTGTGCTTTATCAACACTTGCTTTATAATGAACCGTGTTATATTGAGGGACAAGTGTATATGTGTCACAAGATCTGGTGTTCAGGGTGAATGTAGGTCCCCTAAGTAATGTCTGTTTCTTATTATCAATCTTGAACCAGACAAAATTATCCCACACAGTGAGAAATACACATTTCCTGATGTCAGCTAGCCAGATATACCAATATTGCATTAGCCAAGATTGGGTCTGGCACTAAAGGATAACGTTTGTCACACCTACTTAACTCACTCTGACAATAAGGTTATGGTAATGTTTGTCACACATAATTAACTCAGTATGGTACTACGGTCAATATTTGTCACAGCGAGTTAATTCAGTATGGTACTAAAGTTTGTCACACCTAGTTAACTCAGTCTGGCTATACAGTCGATATTTGTCACACATGGTTAACTCAGTCTGGCACTAAGGTCAATATTTGTCACACCTAGTTAACTCAGTATGGCCCTAAGGTCAATGTTTGACCTGGTTAACTCAGTCTGGCACTGAGGTCAATGTTTGTCACACCTGGTTAACTCGGTGAGTGAGTGAGTAGGATTTAAAATTGTTTTCAACATTTTTTCAGTCATATCATGATGATGCTTACATGTGCCAGAACACGAGAGTGTCCACAGTTCCTATTATCCTGGACACTGATGAGCCGAGCCAGTACAGCACCCGGTCTCCCATTCAAGTATTGACTTCGGTGATCAGTCTGGCACTAAGGTCAATGTTTGTCACACCTGGTTAACTCAGTCTGGCCCCAAGGTCAATGTGTCACACCTAAATCAGTCTGGCACTAAGGTCAATGTTCGTCACACCTAGTTATCTCAGTTTGGCTCTACAGTCAATGTTTGTCACACCTAGATAACTCAGTCTGGCTCCAAGGTCAGTGATTGTCACACCTAGTTTACTCAGTCTGGCACTAAGGTCAATGTGTGCTGCAGATTAGCAATAACGAAAATTAGCCATAACGAAACCTAAATTTATTCCCTGGAGATATCATTGACTACCTGGGTTGAATATACATCTAGTTCTGTAGTTTCATCCTTTGGGTTGATCCCAAGAGAATATTGCCACTGTTGAGCGAGATATTTGAGAAGAGGATGAACTACTGACCTGTGAGAAGTTTCATCTCCCAATCTATGGTATCAACATCATCATTGTCATCATCATCATCATCATCATCATCTGTGTCTTCACCATCCTCCCTCTCTAAATGAGCATGCCTTTCCTCGGAGAAGTCCAGGTTTAACACACTGATGATAGAGGTATAGATGAATACTGTGACATACGGCCATCATTTTGTATCAATTTAACAGGTTATAGATATTTATGATTCCACAAGCAAATTTGCATTCAATATTCATCATCACAAGTCATGGTTTGTCTATCAAATCTGAGCCATGATGGATAGCTCGTACACCACAACTAATACCAGCAACTGAAATCGGAAATATTTCAGAGCGCATTCGTGAACTTATGACCTCTCCTAACATGCCCATACTTGAATGAATAAGTCACATCGTAATCCCAGAATTACCGCATATAATTATTCATGCCATGCGCGAGACTGAAGGGCAGGTTCACGCACATGCGTTTTTTCATGAGGACCAGAATAACCATCTTGGGAAGCTTACTTGTGCTAAAATGCTGAAATTATTCTAACAAATTTATTGTGAGAATTTCTTGAACTGTATAACCGACACTCCCTGGCGTGAAAAAACGCATTTGCATGAACCTGCCCTTCAGTCTCAGGCCTGCCATGAATATGCGATAATATGCGGTACTTCTGGGATTACGATGTGACTTATTCATTCATGTTAACTGGGTCTTCATCCAAATAACCGGAGATCCCACAAAGCTGATGTACTGTCCCAAAAAACTGTCCGTTTATTGGCCGATATTTTAAACGGACAGTTCCAGTGATAACAGTACAGTCCCAATCTGCATGCAGGGCCTGGTATTGAGGTATGAAGTATACAGACCTGCATCATGGAGGATGTCAATATTGGGATTGTGATTGGTTGAAAGGTAGGGTTATATAAACCCATACACCCTGAGTAACGTCTTGGTACTTGGCATATATAAGAAACATATGCAAATGACTGACGTGCTATTGGAAATGGGGGTCTCGCCTCGATAACAAAGTTGATCATATCTCAATATTGAAAGACTAACTTTTGCCTACTCATCAAAATTTAATGGCATAGTCACAGTGCATCATTTCCACTGAATTTTCGGACACAGCTCACCAAAAAATGTTATTCAATGCCTCAGGGTGTACGAGTTACAGGGAGGGTCATAACTTTCCTGTGGAAAACATAAGAAATAGTATCTGGTGTATACTACATGTGTTTTATATCTTTATTTTTCTTGAATATTAAATTAATAAATCACCAGTATGTGAAGGCCTTAAATAGCCTACATGTACCAATATCTGCAGAACATCCGACAGTGACAGACAAACATAAAGGAAATTCTCTCTATAATGTATCGCGTCCTCATTCGAAACAGTAAAAACTACACACATTTTTTAAGTGACTTCATATTGAAGAAAACACAAAAGATTTATCAAAAGATATGTCTTTTAAGCTTGTTGTTAGTTGTAACCACATTTCATTGCTCTCTCTTTTTAAAATCGTAAGTGACTTACTCCTCTTGTTTGGGTTTAGAACCATCAGACTCCACTCTGAATATAGCAATAGATGGCTGGGTGGCACCATCCAAGGGCATGGTTGTATCCACTCTAGAGGAGGTCACCTTGTCATTGGGAACATTCACATCTTCTATACTGGACTGTTTGACATCCCCAGTAATCTCTATAGAGACTTTATGAGGAATACCGGCATTGTCATCTGTCTGATCCTCTGGTTCCTTCTGCTTGTTAATATCATCACTGACTGTAATAATAGCAGAACCCGACGACTCTGCATCTTTCAGACAAGCAGCGGATGTTATCAAATTAGGGTTCGATAACTCAGACGAATGTGGAAAATCAGCTGTACCATCCACATCAGCCGTACCATTCTCGTTTTCATTATTTTCAAAAGTGACATAGACATTGGGCGTCTCTACATTTCCATTCTTTTGTACAGACTCAATTTCATTGTCTGGGGTATCATGAGATTGATCTTGCTGTTCAGGTGTTGTTTTTGGAGGCCATTCACTGACAATACTCGATACCTCAGTCTGGGCCAAATCTTCAGCAGCCAGATGAGCAGCAGTTTCTTCTTCATGTCCAACATCGTAATCATTGGTGGTGGCCTAGAATTTAAATCACATCAATTACAGAAATGTTTCCCACAAAAATAACTTCTCTGATTCATTATTTAAAAATATTTTCTTCCCAAAAGATGCATGTATACATCAGGAGTCTATACTCACATCTGCCCAGATAGATTTACCCACAACTTCTGGTTGGAAAGTTTCCTCATCTGGTTGAAATAAAATGAAAAACTAATTAAATATTTAGTTAACCTCTGCACAGCATTGCCAGCAGAAGGAATGTTCTTTCTATCAAACTTTGTACAACTTGCTGTTTATTGTTACATTTTCTGCATCAGAGCTGCCAAAAAAGTATAGAGTTACTCCCCTTCATTGTGATTGGTGAAGTGAAAATTATGCAGTTACTTCCCTTGATTGTGATAAGAAATCATTTTTATGATTTGCAGATGGAGTGTTTAAGTTGAAGTGGGAGCAGATGGGGCTTTCAGCATGTAAAGCAATATTTTGAATAATAATTAATACACTTTTAATGGAATCAAGTAAAAACTGCTTTGAGAGAGCCAATGTGGTCACCTGTCGTACATTTACAATACTGATCATTTTAGAAAACATTGCAATCTCCAGGCAAAATACATGTACATACTCAGCAAATCAGTATAATACAGTTCAAAATTATTTTGTGTTCATAAAATATCAGCGGCATATTATGTAAAATATTAACATAATCTTATAAATAAAGTTAGTTACCGTACCTTTGGATTCTGTATACAAGGCTGGCAGACTCTGTGTCATGAATGTACGGCTATGGTCTCCTTTCTCGGACTAAACAGTGCCATTAAACCAACAAATCATCAATGCATATTGAATGATTTCAAAATTTAATCAAATGAAAATGTATTATTAAAAGGATTTCATATTCCCTGATGTCATCATTTCGGCTAAACACCATTTATCTTTACAATAATTGTACTTTTGAGTGTTACATAAACTTTCATTATGAGTTATATATATACTGAATATCAACAACAATAAATTTTATAAACCCCCCTAGTAAAGGATACTAGTTACAACAATTGGTCATGTACATGTAGTTAAAAAGTCTCACAAACATGTCACACACAAAATTAATCAAAACATGAATGAGAAAGTAGCTGAAGTTGGCACACTTGCTTTAGTGAAGAAAAATACAGCCAGCAGGTGACCAAAACTATTCAGAAAGGACACTGATCTGTTTCAGGTCACAGCATGTTAATGTTCCTATTTCTGGTGATTTTTGATGAAAATCACTGGTGATTCTGACTTGGGCTGTGCCCATCTTAATGTAGGCAGGATTTCAACTTGGGGGGATTTCCAAGAGTTCAGTTCGCGTCAAGAGTCCTCATGCATACCCTACTTCGTAGGTCCTGTGACATTAGTCACACTGTCATGTTGACCTATTCTTCAGATCAAAGAAGATCAATGTTGATCGACATGTATGAATTATTTCAGTTCGGATTACTCTTAATGCTGATATTTTAGTACAGATGAATTGGAGGAAACGGATTGCATGGCATGTTTGCACGACCAGTGCCGATCACTGTGCGATGAAGTCCCAAGTACAACCACCCATCCATGGAAGATTAATGTTGATCCAAGAGTATATCGCTATATGGAAATGACATTAATGTTGAACTATAACCTATTTCTGTTCAGATAAGTTGTTGATCGATGACCATGGTTTGTGTGAGTGCAGGATCTTGTCTATCTCAGCACAAAAAATATGTTGATCAAGAGTCAATTAAATTATAGAGATGACCGTAATGATGATATATACTCTTTTTCAGCTTGGAGAATATATGTTGATATCTATTTGCATTTCATAGAAAACATCAGGTTAATTTCATTGTGGTGTCTCATCTGTCATGCTGGAGGTCACAAACTGGGTCTAAAATTATTGTTCAAGCGAACAATGAATGACCATTATCCCAAACTGGGCCAGAAATGGTTTGTGATATATATTAAACTGTTTCTATAATATTTAACTCTCAAAAATATCACAGCGTTTCTGAATTTTAATACGAAAACAGTCTGGGCCAGTTTGATCCCAACTTCACTCTGATGGTTTCGGATAGAATAATGTGGGGATGGTTGGGAGTGTTTGCTGAATTTTGTATATGTTTAAGCAGAAAAGCCAGGTTACCCAGTGTTGAGAGTCATTTGTGGCGATGAATAAATCATCTCAAGATATGCTGTCGATTAACCACATAATAATAATGAAGTAAGGCTGTTTTTAGCGGTTTGTAACCTCGACAAAAAGGGACATAACCATGGAATGGACCTTTAGTGTCTATCTACAGTCTATTGCAGAGATGACTTCAATGTTCATTTTTGTATATTTCACTACACTGAAGGTATAATCAAGTTTAGTAGAGAGAAGACATCAGTGGTGATCTACTCTATTTTAGTCCAGAGAAGCTGACATGATGTTCATTTACATTCTATGTCAGTGAAGAGAACAGGTTGATGAATAGCCGATTTCAGAACAGAGAACATATTGATATATTCAATATATCAATTTTGATCCACAGATAATCTCACTACAGAAAAGAAATCATTGGTGGTTTTAAGTCTATTGCAGTTGTGATGTTAATGAAGATCCAGTTCAATTTATATTGTTAACTGAAGTGTTTCAGGTTATCTACAACAGATTAGAGAGAAGAGATTAATGTTGATCTACACTCTATTTCATTACAGAGGAAACATAGATAACTCACCTGTATCAGAGAGGGTGGGCCACACGCAGGCTCACTTTTCATGCTGAAGGTTTCAAAATGGGAGTTAGAAGAGAAAAATTTCAAGTTTTACGGTCGACAGGACACAGCTTTGTTTGATTTGTATTATCTGATATACATGTTTAGTACTTGGCCTGTAGAGATGAATATACATGCAGTGTGTATGTCATCATTAATGGGTTCTTTCCACAATAATCGTTGGACAATGCAGTCTTGCCCTGTGTCAGCAACAGGTACACAGCAATTAGGCCACCGCTTGAGCATCAGTTCGTTCCCATGAGCGCTCCCCTATGTTTATAAAATGGAGCCGCTTTTTCAACTATTGATAACTTGTGTAAATATGATGATATGGATCAAATATTCCTACTATTCCAAGAAAGGACTCATTAAGTTTACATTTATGATAATTTCGGCAACCTAAGGTCTAAAATAGAACAGTTCTCGACTAAATATATATTCTGGGTTGAAGATATACAGCGATGAGCCCAGATTGACAAACTGCAGCTCAAGCGGCCAGCAAGGAGTTGGTGTACCACACACTGCCATCGAGGTCAAACAGCATTGTCCAGGGATTAATTGAACTATAGTGCAAATCCATCATTCATACGGGTAATAATCCAATTAACAATGTTATTGTTAACGATGCAATGTATTGTTTTCTTTCTTGGGCAGGGGTGGATGACTTTCAAGATTTAGAGTTGAATTAAGTCAGACAGTTGGTCTACATTCTTTGATTTTGTGTAACAATTATTTAATATTAATATACACCAGAGTTATTGATAACAGGAACACGAAGACATGATACATGGAAGAGATTCCATACCAGATATGAAAAGAAAAACAAAGAAAATATATATGGAATTAATGTATGGTATAAATTTTAATATGAACAAGTCAAAAAAATATAATATTTGTGTATCACTTCAAAATATTGCAATATAAGTACATCACAGACTTTGCATATGTAGACAATAAAGAAATTTGACATATTCTGTATCAGCACAGCCAGACACTCCCAGATCTGAATGGCTTTTATAACAGATATTCAAAATGGCTTCATGGCAGCCATGTTTGATAAGTGAATTGATGTACATTTAATATGGATAATGGGAGTGAGTACAGAGAAACAATATGTAAGGAGGATTAGTATTTCTAGCACAAACGATATAAAGTTAACCAAATATAAACACAGCAATAACATAGTATTGATCTAAAGATCCTTCAGTATAACAAAGCAATAAAACACACAAAAAATAATTTAAAGACCGATTGCACTTCTTCCTAAATTCAGTCGTTGCAATTTTAGGAGATACCATATACAATTAGCTCATATGTTGAATCTATAACTTTCAGACTAAGACCATGCCAAATAATGTTTTTGATTGCTGTAATCCTACCTAGTACCTACCCCAAAAATATTCATGGTCAAAAACAGTTTTGGTCAGGATTTTTTTAATTCAATGTACCTTGGTGTGGAGAAGTGTGTTGATTCTATTACAGATAAGACTGTTTCTTTTATCATACTTATGACTCATTGTTTCTAAGTGGTTTTACACTATGGTATGTGTGCATTATATTAACAAGTGTTGGAGAAAACATCATCTATATTAATGTGTATATGGTAGGCCTATGATCTTGTTTGAAACTCTGAAACCACAGCAGACCTATAGCTGCATTGTTGATCAAGCAAGTCAGGAAACACAAACAATTGCTAAGTCATGATATAACAAGAACATTTGCTATTCAAAGCGTCAAAATGGCTAAGCATAAACACTGTCAGATATTTCTTCAAGTTTTCATCAACCCAGTACATTATAGTCTACAATACAGTGAGATCTGTTAGTATGTCCAGCTGATAGTCTTGCGGAAGATTGACAAAAGCATAGCTTTCAAATGGCCAAAACTTCAAATAATTCTGAGCAAGATCAAATCCCTCAGAGAAGATAAATCTCAAACAAAGATATTATGGAATATGACCTGGATAACTACTGTAGTGTACAGGATCAATGTAATCAGCCCAGCTCTCTGCTCCTTAGTATACAATTAACTTATTATTGCACTTCTCAAACTTCACTAACTTCTCGGTAGATGAGGTGTATGGTGGGATAGCTACCTCAGATTTTGCCATCACTACTCAAGCATTGACTTGATTTCACAATCCTGTCATACACCTCTTTTAACGAGAAATTAATAAATGTTGGAGAATATGAAACATAGACTATGGCCACTCCTTAATCCTGGAGAGCAGAAATCTCCAAGAAGCAGTGCATCGGAACCCATCAGTCCAAACTTCCCCTGCATCATTTGTTAATTTCAGGAAGGCAAGGAATTCTATCTTAGCAGAAGTAAAATTTCTAGACTTCGGTCAGCGACACTCGCTTGCCACGAACAAACATGCCTGAAGTTTGAGGATTGGATTTGCGACAGTCACATCTGACTGGCTGCTGTCCGAGAGCCGATTTACTCAGGTGTTCTTTTATCGGAGAATTTTGGTATCGAAGTACATCCTCCTCAATGCGGTTAGTTTTGGCTCCAGGATCCATCTTTGTTGTCATGATGATGTCCGTCCCACACCTACTGTCCGGACGAAACTGAATTTTATAATCTTGTGTTTCTTTCTTGATGGGTTTCTTGTTTTGAATGGTGACTTTTTTATTTGGACTACATGGAGTTCTCTTACAATTGCGTCCTGATTTGAACCGGTTCACTTTTGAGGAGGGATATTTTCTACGTGCAAATTGAGAACAGCATCGAGGTTGTGGACTGACACTACAGCTCCTCTGGGATTCCATCAACTTCCGTTTCTTCGGAACTTGTAAAACATATTCTCCTTTCTCTGTCAAGTTAAGGGTATCAAGAATGTTCTCTCCTGCTAACCTGAGATCGCTGTCAGACCAGGATCTAGCCGTCGTTACCATATAGTAATTCTTGTCCTCGGCAGGCATATTCCGTTTCCCTTCTCCACTGAGCTCCCATGTTGGCATAATTTGATCTGTTACCATACCCATAGTTAACTCCCCATCCCGGTATGAATCAAAGGGAATGATTTCATTCTCCTCAGCAAATTCTACGACAGTTGGAGTGTCAGGGACAAATTCTGCCTGGCCTGGTGTATCATAGATATTGTAGTCCGAGACCATCGACAATTGTGGTACCATGTACTGGGGATGAATAACATATGAGTAAGGGTCCTCTATCGTTGGGGTATATTCTACGGCGTACGTTTTTATGTGCCCCAATTTTCTCACTTCTTGTCGGGATGGGCTTCGGCTGTCCTTTCTCGGAGAGTGTCTCGGTGATGGCCAGTTTCTGTGAAAGGGCAGTTAGAGAGGAGAGAAAAAGCACAGGCTCAGGCAAACAGACACACAGACATAAGGGTTTGACAGAAAGAAGAGCATAGATATTCAGCATATACAGTCAACCCTCTTCATGACCATGTTCAATGTAAACTTGCCGTTATAATTTGCTGTATATAATGAATGGAGTATAATTTAGTGTACATGCATAAATATTTTTATTTCCGTCAATTCTGTTGTCAAATTGAATATTCTGTTATAAAGAATGTCATACATTATAAAGAGGGTCCACCGTCTAAAATAGAAATTGTCAAATTGTCAAAAAAGGTCACAAGATATGCATTTTTGAAGAGTAATAAATAATATTTGTGTAGTTCTGGTTCTAATAAGTAACACAAAAAACAAGTTCAAAATCTCAACTTATCGCCTTGTGGGGTGATCCGCTGAAGCTGCAGTAGTATTGAAAGCATACATGTAGAGCAAGCTTTCCATGTACAGGTGTGCATGTGAATTTTTGCCAGACAAAAACCTTATCATTGAAAAAAGTCCAAACTGTGATAAAAAATCTTATCATTTCCAGGGAGGGAACACCAACACAGATGACAACATCCTCTTCCCACCTCTCACTATATTTCCCCTTGCTTCTTAAGGTGAGATAAAAAGCAATCAGTGAAATAAATACTCTGTATATCTCCAGCATTTCAATGTCAATTTGTTCAGCAAACAAAAAAAAAAGCAATAGAATAAAGGAGTGAGGGGAAAGATTCACTGCTAGTTGAGCTGAAGTAAATTGTATGATGCAAGCGAAAAAACAACAAATGCTGATTGTTCAAGCAATGAAAAGTGAGACAACCTGCTGCAGCTAGAAGTAGGATGGAGTTTCAGTTTGACAACTGGATTACCTAATTTCAACATACATAAATTAGATGGTATTCAAAGATTTCAAAACTTGTCTTTTTGAGAACCACTTTTAGATTAAACCATTGATGTTGTTATCATAAGTGTGTTATGAAAATTTAGTCTAGTTTTCTATGTTTCACTGGATTCGAAAATTTTTAACACTGTCTCAAGTTTAAGTTTCCATAATTTCAGAGAATGATTTTGTCTCAAATGACTTACACATACACCTTCAATCAATATTTGTGTTTGAGTATTATGAATTTGTGACAATGAAACTCGTTTGATGTTGCGACAATGAAAACCTTTCAGAAATCTTGATTTAAGGAATGTGAGTGAGTAGGATTTAATGTTGTTTTCAACAAATTTTCACTCATATCAAGACAGTGCTTAAATGTGCCAGGACAAGAGAGTGCCCACAATTCCTATTATCCTGGACACTGATCAGCCCAGCCAGTACAGTACGCAGTCACCCTTCCAACTGAATCAATGAATGTCATTAGGCATGTTATTAGCTGGTAACAAATTGCTGTAGTTAACAACCCTTTTTTGTATTGTTTACATCACAGTTTACATGTAGCCTACATAAACAGTATCGCTTCATTTAGGACAACTCCTCCTCTGGAATATGCCAAAGGAATTTGTTGATAGGGGTATTCCTTTCATTTTCATTTGATATGTTCGAAATACAGTTTACATTGATCCTTATGCTGCATGTGCCAAATAAAGTTTACAACAATTACAACAATTCAGGTCTGTCATACAGAATGAAAGAATGAAATACTTAGTGTGGATCTTAACATACATTTACATGTCAAATTCTGCCTTCTTTGAAATTGTTCTACATGTAGTTGGTATTAATTTTATTTAATTAATTAATTTTTTAATTAATTTTTCTATCAAGCGAGGAATCACATTTCATATGGATTGTTTACACCCAAATTAAATTTGGAATGAATTATCAAGTAACAATGTAAAACTAAAAGAACAGACATTACATCATATCACGGCAATTCATGTCCAATAACTATAGCACAAAAAAACAATACACAAGGTATTATTTATTATTAGGTGATAGTGAGGAAAATACACAGACACCAAAAATATTGACTTACTCGGGGGCATTCATGTATTATATACTATACACACATTAAAAATGTAAACCCCCCCCCCAATGCAATTTTATACTTGATGGAGAAATAATCTACACTTTCTGACCCCTCTTTACACCCTTTGTTCCATGTGTAATACTCGAATGCACCTTCATAGTATTTTGTGAAAAGTACAACAGAGGATAACAAGGCAATCAGGATGAATGAATGGTTAGATCAACAAAACAACAAAATTATTAAGAAAATGCTTATGCACAATTAGTATAAATTGGTACAATAAATTGCAATAATAACGTCACATAAAGAATTTGGCACAATGTGGGCAATGGTACAGGTCTGATTGAACCGTACTTATAGAGAATTGCAAACTTGCGATGTTCCTTTTACAATGAATCGTTGAACTGAATTAGTTATTTAGGCCAAAATCAAAACCGAAACTGGGTGAGTTGTCTAACTAGAGGAGTTATCTCAATGTCCTGATGTTCACAATCTATATATCATGATACCAAGATCTTATTGGGAGGGAGTTGTATCATGGCCATGAACAAACTGGTATCAACATATGGTCATCAAGACTTGTAGTAGACGATACTCTATGGAGCTGGCACTGCGGACATTGTGTCTACAGCCCCTACACATGGTGACATACCTGGCTGACTTGGCGGTGTATTGGGACATGTAACCTGACCGGGATAACTCCTTCAATTCCAGCATGTCTTTGTCATTGACATGATACTTGGAGTGAAGCTTCTTGGTGGCCCCACACATATAGTACAGCTTATCCACCCGATGAGGCACAACCTACAACATGAAACTTAGATTGAAGCTTCTCAATCATGTCAACTGGACCAACACAACACATATTTGTCACCCGACCGGTGAGGCGAAACCAACATGATATTCAGGCGCCACATATAAAGTACCGACAGAGGCACAACCTACAGTAGGACAGCAAGATACTTGGAGTTAAGTTTCTCAGTTTCTCAGATAAAAGTTTACAGGTTGATACAAAGGGTTGAACAGTTTTAAACATTGGTGATCAGGCCTCACAGAGGTACTAGCAATCCTTGACTTGCTCAAAATTCAAATTATTCCTTTAACAATATAGCTGTACTGATAGCACCAACAGGTGCATTGAGACACCAGTTCATTCAACCGCTCTCTTTCCCATCT
Source organism: Hanleya hanleyi (assembly GCA_036873755.1). NCBI lineage: Eukaryota > Metazoa > Mollusca > Polyplacophora > Lepidopleurida > Hanleyidae > Hanleya > Hanleya hanleyi. The sequence goes on along the minus strand of JAVTVY010051532.1, from coordinate 3,546 downwards.
CTGTAACATGAGGAGTGTTTTTTAACTACTGATTTATTCCACATTTATCAAGCAGATAATAGTACTTATCACTGATTAAACATATTTCCTATGTTTAGGAAACAGACTGAAAGAATGAAGTGTGTTAATCTACACGTATATGGTGTAGCCATCTACAAGATTATATACATATGGAATATGTTTATTTGAGATTAGTTATCATCAGTGGAATTGAATCTCCAACCAGTCTGGCCATGGGTTCGATTCCTACTAATGGAACACCCCCCCGCACCCCTCTCCAGTCCCTATCTTTCAAAAACAAAAGTCATTGTACTTCAGTGGTTTGAGCAAATACTAAATGCACATGTATTATAAATGTAGCTGTATATTACTAAATACCTCTGATGTTCTCTTGAGGACACGACATCTAGTCACAGCCTGTACCTCACTGTCTAACCTTAAGGCCTGCTCACTGCTGTTCCAGCTTGAACTCTGGGTTTGGGGAACACCTCGAGCTGCCTGGTAAGGAGACTGTCACATCAAGAAATACTAGTTACACATATTTTAATATTGTGGTCACAGATTGGAAACATCAGGCAACAACAATATGGCTTCTGGTCCTTTGTTAGCTGCATATGTGGTTTGAATTTGGGAAGCTTGGCTATAATCATACAAGAGGTATTGTGCTAGCAGATCTTCACCAGATAATTTCATCTTGAAAAATTAGGTCAAGGTCAGTTATCTTCAAATAAGTTGGCGTCATGAAGTAGATGCATCTGAGGTATAAATTTGGAATGGTTATCTCTAATCCTTTCAGAGATGCGATGTTAACAGCATCAAATATATTTATAATAATATGTACTTTGATTAAATATGCCAAGGTTAGTCATCATCAATAGGCTTCTGGTTCATGGAGATCTTCAAGAGATATTGCGGAAACATCAAAGATGGACAGACAGATGGTATGACAGACAGGCAGACAATGCTGACATATCCCCTTTCGGTAAAAAATTGCAATTTATTTACATGATGAATTATTTGCATCCTTGGTATCGTCAAAACTGTGGAGTCCTCATTCCCCCCCGCCCGACCTATTAGAGAAGCTTTTGTTTAGGCTGACTTACCTGAGAGTTGTCATTGAATGAAGTGAGAAAAGTTGATCTACAGGACTTGGCTCTCTTGTCAGGGACCTGAGGTAGGCAGGCGGACTGACGCGCTTTAGTGTTGACACTGGCAGACCTATCAACATCAGAAACGAGAGAAATATCTTTGAGGCGATCCCAAGCGACATCTTGTGACATAATATCCACATTTAAAATTTCCCGTCTTTCTAATTTCATTGTCCAGAAAAAAATATATTAAGTTGATGCCCATGTGGTGTCACCTTAGGAAATACGTCGATGAATTGCAATCCTAAGCTTTATTCATATTGAGGCATGCTAGCTATACATCAAATTTGAAAAGAATCAGTATACAGATACACTGAATATTTTATCTGTATTCATTATTACAGTCCAAGGAGGACAACGTTTATTTTCAGCTGCATTAAATGATATGGATAAACTACAGTAAATCATCTATGAATCATTCGAATTAAATCACAAGAAGCGAAATTTCCCCTCATAAAATCAGACAGGCAGGGATACATTAATTAGAACAGGATGTTGCCCAAATGGTCCAAAATCATGAAAATAATCCACTACATGTAGTTCTTTATTATTTTAATGATTTTATATGGTGTGCTATGATGCTGTAATTTTGCCATCCTTTAATTTGTTACTTGTAATTCATTTTAGCTTGTGTATATAAAGTACGTAGTTAATTCAGTGAGGCATTGGGCAGCAGTGATTTGTTTACTCTTTGACAATGACCTCATTCTGCACTGAGTGTGTATTCTATTTTTGGCATAGAACTGTGGAGTGCTGGAGTGATCAGGCGAGCCCTGGAATGTTCCAGGCAGTTGTTTACTGCCTCAATTATGACATCATTCTTTGGAAAGATCTCTGAGGTAAATATATTAAGAGTGTGCTGGCAGCAAGAAGAGAATGATTCAGCCTGTGACTAGACTGTCATATAAACAGTGTATTTTCCAGCCTGTGAGTTAAACTGTATCAACAAGTGACATTCTGTAATATTGGGATAGATTGTCTCATAGCGCGAGACTGTGAAACTAGTGGAGGAACTTTCCTAACTGTCAAAAAGTGTTTTAACGTAAAAGCATTTGTGTGGAATTACTCATTATTCAAGCACAGAAGAGCTGGATGAAGTCCCTTGTTGGAGACTTGTGTAATTCCACTGTGAAGTTAACATTGTTGAGAGATTCAAGTTGATGAGCTGTTCCTTAGTTCAAGTTATGGAAATTGGACTTGGACGTTGATCATCACTGGAGTCAGCCTGCTTTGTGGAGTGTGAAATGTATGGATTTCACAAGGAATGGACTGGACAGGACTGGACACAGGATAAATGAACCGGGAGGAGTTGTACAACAACGCTAGAATGAACTGTGTATGAACATTTAGGATTATGTTAGCTGTCTGCCACACTCTCTTTTATGGTATTGTAGTAAGCCTAAAGTTTGTGACATATTATACCACATTTTGTAACTGTTTTTCTTTTCTGGTTGTTTAATCATACAAAATCTTTAACTGAACCATCTGGTATTTTTTGTTGTAATTTTGTTTCACCACTGTTTGGCTGCAGATTCAGCAAACTTCTTCTGGCTCTGTTTTAAGAGCAATCGCATAACAGGTGATCAAATTTATTAGAACAATTTTGGGGGTGATTGAATTTGAATAGGGTAATTGAATTATTAGAGGATTTACCATGATGCATTGAATTGAATTGAATTGAATTGTAATTTTCCTAATCACATTAGTAATGATGCAGTAACCATTAATACATAATACTACAACGTGGATTGTGCTTAGTCTACAATAAATTGATTGTAGTTCCAACTTTAAAGTACATGTACCTGTATTGGGTAGGGGAGTAGTTTGATTGGGTAATGATGCCACTGTCTTCATTCTTAACTCCAAGCTGTGAAGAAATATTATAAGCACAAAATTAAGAAACATATTGCACATACATGTACATTGGTTCAGGTTTAGTGGAGTTCAAATGTTTCATGATCATGTCTAAGCCCAGATAGACTTCTGATCTATCACACCAAACAGCAAAAACTACCTCAACATAATAATTTATAAAACATGAATAATGATGAACGTCATCTGTCAAATTAAATCAGATTTTCTGCACGTGGTAAAAATAGTCAAAAAACAATTACATATTGGAATAACATAATGCTGCCACTGGCATGAAAATGCACCATTCTGATAAATGGTCTCTCTTTTTGGGATCCCTGTCCTGGTAAAAAAAGTATGTAATCTCCAAATTGGCCGGACACCTGCTATGCTTACAAGAAATGTTCTAATAGACTGTTTTGCCAAAATATTGCTTTGTATACCCGAACAAGATACATTAACATGTCAAACAAGTGAAGATATAGGCCTACTTACAAGTATTCTTATACCAGATATGTCTGTACTTATACTTGTGGTATTTATACTT
>JAVTVY010051531.1:0-28066 GCA_036873755.1 Hanleya hanleyi | reverse complement strand
GATTTCTAAAGACTGATTCAGATCTTGCAGAGAAAGCGGGTCCAAAGATTCCTAAATAATGTTTGGCAAAAAAAACCCCCCAAACACATCTCCTTTAGAAGCCAGTGGAATATTGAAAATCAAGATAACATCCCACATTGTGGAGATTACAGATTAGTAATTTATTGTGTGTGTGTTTTCAAATATGCTGTGAACGAAGACAGCTGAATTGCAAGCGGGTATGAGATATGAGAGGGAAAAACTGTTACAGCCACCGAGTCTTGGCACTCATACCGGAACCCGGCATTGAACTTCAGATCTTCAGCCTATATAACGCCCTTCCAACTGAGCTATTCCGCCTGGTGTATATTATTGTAAAAGAGCTGCAGTCGTTTCGTCAGAGTATATTTGAATATTTCTAAAGGCTGATTCAGAGCTTGCAGAGAAAGAGGGCCCAAATATTGAAATTCAAGATAACATCCAAGACTGTGGAGATTACGGATTATTAATTAATGGTGTGTGTGTTTTCAAATATGCTGTGAATGGAGACAACTGAATTGCAAGCTGATGTGAGACATGAGAGAGTGAGTGAGTGAGTGAGTGAATATGATTTAAAGTCGCTTTCAGAGGCATGAGAGAAAAAACAAGCGCTGGATGAGCGCAAAGACCTCCGTCGAGTCAACATGGTCCATAGGGGAATACATCACTGTATAACATAGGGCCGGATGCCAAGCTCAATTTTGCATTTGTTGGACGTTAACTTCACCAATGGTAATTAACCTGAGATTGAGGGTTCCCCACTAGCCTGTCCAGCTAGGGATGTGGAAGTCACATTCCCCGCAAATAATTTTTGTTGGATTTCACATGCTTGAAATATTGGGATATGGAATGGAGTATATTGATGGAAAACCTGGAATACTGCTTGAGACATTAGGCCCCTTCCCACCCACACCTCCCCCTGAGAGGACGCCCCCACCCAAATCAACACGTTAGCAGCAGAAATGAGACCCTGTGTGCCTAGTTTTACCAACTTGCTTGTGGTTTTGTGCTATAGGCCCTGCACATCAACACGTCATATTTTGTATGTGTATAGTATAGCATCCTCATTGGCAGAATCCTCTACAAAACACATCTGATTTTACCGACACTCCGTTCTGATCTGTCTCAGCATCATGTGATGATGATTCAATGAGCTCGGAATAATTTTGTATACTGTATGAAGTTGTGTACATCCATTGTGTAACAGTCCTGTTGCATCTGATATCAAAAGTGCTGAATCCATGAACTGCAAGTTGGAATCAGTTGTATTTAATATCAAAACTCACTTCATTGAAAATATTTATGGCCTTCATTATATTTCATTCTTTTGTCACACACAACAAGATGAAATCCATCATACCAGTTCGCACCTTTCGTACGTGTACTTAGTAGAACTGGAACCTGACCATGTTACAAGAATTTGCAAAATGAAATGAGAACTGAGTACTACGAGAAGTTAATCCAATCTATGAGTGATCAATAATATGAATTCTGAAGAACGATGATGGATCTTGACCACTGGTTGGATTGGAGTTCATGTTAGTGGCATGAGCATGATAATAATCCAGTATATCATAATCTAGAACAGGATTGTTTATATCAGTAACTTCTCTATGGAGCAATAATTTGACAAACGAAAATTAGATCACAAAAGAGAATATGTATACTGTGTTTGAGGAATATATCTAATGGAAGGCGAAATTTGAATGAATGGTCTGTGTTGTCAGTGTGTCTGATGTCCCCCTTGCAAAGACAAGAAAAGTTTCTATGTAATTTATTATTTATTGATTTTCTTTTTGTCTAATTATCTTCTGTTCAAGTCATTTGACATCGGTAAAACCTGAAATGTATATCATGATCTCCTTATTTCATCTAGTGATAGTATCTGTTTGGTTCCAGATCACGGGGCTGAACAAAGCATGTGAAATGTGATCGTATGGCAAATAAATACCCAGTGGTATGTCCAAGGCTTAAAACTAAAAAAAAAAAAAAAAAAAAAAAAAATGGGAAAGGTTCCATCCATGATATCAGTCATAAATCTCAATAATGTAGGCCTACATGTGGAATGTAGACACTCCTTTGTTTCAGGTACAATTCAGAATTAGTTTTCAAAATATTATCAGGTTTTAACAAGCAAAGTATTCTTCATCAACAAGTGTTTAGCGCACTAAACTGTTAGGATAAATGAAAAGAAAAGTATATGTATATTAATATTTATCACCCTTACAAAAAAATCTTATAGGATCCTATAAGATTCTGAAAAATCCTATAAGATTATTCGAAATCTTATAAGATTCTAAAAAATCCTATAAGATTCTGAAAAATCCTATAAGATTCTGCGAAAATCTTATAAGATTCTAAGAAATCCTATAAGATTAAAAAAAATCCTATAAGATTCTGAAAAGTCTTATAAGATTCTAAAAATATCCTATAAGATTCTAAAAAATCCTATTGGATTTAATAGGATAGAAATATAATAATCCTATTGGATTTAATATGACACTCCATAGGATCAATTGTATTAATGATATTAAGAAGAGTGGAAATTGATCCCGCTCAAGTATTTCAGTGAATTATTTCACACAAGTTAAGTGCGTTTCACTGAAGTAATTGAATGTAATTTCACCCAAACATTATTTTGCCCACCACTTTTATATGATCATATACGATTCAATATCAGTTCACAACACCCAAGTAATGTTCTCCATATTTGGCTGCTCATAGTTGGAGAGAGAGATTTTGTACCACAAATCTCCAATCTGCTACTCATGAGGCATCAAATATCAATTTTGGTAGTTTCATATGAAATTCATTTTAAATTTTAACTTGAATTTAATACAAACTCATGATTAATATTTTCAATAGCTATACTATATTACAATTGAATTGAAGGATTAATTTTATTTTCATATTGTGTGAATATTCTATCGTTATGCTGATATTTGACTGTGAAGTATTTTGAAATGTCATTTAGGAAATGCTAATAAAAATTGACAAAAAACCTAATTGCCATCCATCATAGTTCGATATCCAAACAAATGCAAGGTCACTGAAAACTAAATTTAAATATTCTAACTCAAATTGAATTCACTAATAATCTTCATCTGAAATTTATTAAAATTGGAATAAATGTATGAAGTTTTGAATATTTGATTGTTTTGAATTAAAGTTTTATTTAAAATTGAATTAAGGATGTCCGTAATTAACTTTTCGAATAATGTGTGTTGCTACATTCATAATTGTGTAATATGAGGAATATACATGTAGGTCGGTGTGCATTGTTTAGCTGTTGACACTGTTAAAAAGACGGACCCATGCTCCATTTGATAACCTAGAAAACAAAGGGAATAGCCCAGGTTTTGAATCCTATCCACAAAAAAATTACATAAATAGTATTTAACTTTTTCCTATATTCTAACTGTTTGGAGACAATCACAATGTCTTTCAAAATTTATCAAATTGGATGAATGTTGCTGCACAAAATTCTCAGCTAGAAGACTTTTAAAGGAAATCCCTATCGCTTAATCTAACTGGCAAAAACTGCTGCCAAAGAAAAAATCACCGGCAGACATCCCTTAAACCTTGATTGTCATCATTTCATTATGAAATATGTTTTGTTATCATTCAATTACTTGAACATTCTCATGAATGAATAAACTTCTGATCAGTTCAAATGGTTTCCCAATCTAAATGGTATTTACAAAATCTCTCTACTCCAAATGGAGGGGAGATAACTCTGCTTGTTCACACTAGGTGGCGCTGCACAGAGACAACAAAGATTTTTTTGCAGTTATTTAGCTGACTGATTTGAGGACAGTAAAAGTCATATTTCCGATTATATATGGCTGATGGAACGGACTCAGATTGATGGTAAGTACCTTTTGCAACTTGTAGGCTAAAATAGCATTCTAAAGTCTCCATTTGTTAAGTCTGGAATATTTTGGACTAGTTTAAAATAAATTTTAGTTATATAAGTAACTTTGTCAGGTTTGTATATTACACTGTAAATACAACAACCAAAACATTATACTGCCTTGGAAAGATTTATTTATCTCACTGATTTATGAAGGAAAGGGCTTGTTGGTTGATTTTCTCGTTTTCTCTAATCTTATGGGTAGGATAGTTAGGCATGTACTTTTATTAAGCCCAGTGTAATTAACCTTAGATATAAAATGCTGTCTAACATATATTTCAATAGCTGAACAGACATGTATATTTTGTTAATTAAAATAACCGGTCAACCTCACAAGAATAGACCAGTTTGTCTTAGTGGTCCATTGTGTAAGGCATTAACCATGCTGGGTGACTCTTTGCACAGTTCAATGTGAGAAACCCAGAAGGGGGTGTTTTTACAATCTCATTGTGTCATTTCCTGTACTGGTATACCTTCTACCTTCAATAGTCAAGCCATTTCAGATGTTTACATGAAAAAATTGGCATAACATATGAATGAATTGATAACAGTTGATTTGTGATTCTTTCAAGTCCTGGCTTTTATTTCATACTGTCGGTTTCACAGTCTGAGCTTCCTGTCCTGTCAAATTGCATCTCTCCTCACCCCACCATAATGAACAGTTTTTCAATGATGTTTTTATTATGACGTTCACAGCTTCACTGTGGACTCTGGCGAAGGAATACAAATACACTTACAACACAGCTTTCCGGGTAGGCCTAATGTACCAGTGGTGTGTACTATTCCTGACAACCCGAACTTGGGATGCTTTAATTTGTCGAGCTACGGGCTGATCTATATGATGCGACAAATTGTGGTTAGTATCGTCCATTGTTCACTCCATTCAACACTCCATGTATTCCTCTTACATATCAATATAAACGTAAATTGGTATTGTTGCCTAAACTTTAATACGTGTTGTACCCCATTTATGTACTTTTCAATTGTGATGGGGGGGGGGGGGGGGGGTATCGTGTACTGTACATGCTTTCACCCAGTTTTACACATTATCTGAACGAAGTCAAATGTCATTTATTAGAATTTCCAGGTTGTATGGTTACGCATTGCATTGCATTTTCGCATTGCTTATTTCAATATTTAAAGTTAGTACAGAATTGATTTGAAAATTGTTGAATTTATTTTCGAAATAAATCGCGATATGATATGGTAATAATTGTTTTCCCCACAGGAGATCAGAGAGCCTACAAAGAAGATGAGCAAGACAGTTTGTGATGCCCGGAAGAATGAGCCAAACAACATCCTTGAGAAGTTAAAAAAGCAGCAACAAGGAAACCTTCCAGTGGCACCTGTTTATGACGAGTCAGATGATGTAAGTATAAATTCAACTATCATGACTATTCAGCTAAATCCCTAGGCTATTATCAAATAATTAATTATTTTGACCATTGAGAAGATTTCTCATTAATTGTCTCATCTATTTTACTGATCCCTTTTAGATAACTATTTCTAATAATATTAATCCAAATTTCTCTCAATGTGGACAAAATATGATGGGCCCTATTGATTTTGGTATTCTTCTTCTTTGTAGGATTCTAGAAGCCGAGCAGACCTGAGGGCTCAATAGAAAGAAGTTGAAGAGCTGAGAGTGGAGAACCAGTCTCTGAAGTCAGAAAACAGGTCTTTGAAAGTCGCCTAGCTTATCTACATTTACTGGTAAGATTTTAAATTTGAGTTTTGCAAGTTTGCTAACCATTAAAATGCATATTAAATGACACTGACTTTTAATGGTTAACAAGCGATCACTTGTAAATAATCATTTAATGTAATTAATCTTAGTAAATAATAATTTAATGAGATTTGATCCTTTGTCAACATGATTATGCAATTTATGACTATTAACATTCTGACTGAATATTATTAATCCAATTGTCAGTACACATTTTGTATCTTTTATTTCATCCGAGAAAGATGACCATGGACCTAATGAGTGCATTGTTCACGAGGAATGAAATGGCCTCCCATACTTTGACAGGGATGAAACCCAATGCGACAAGAGAGGTAGAGGCTAAGCCTGCAATTGACCAAGAAAAGATCAAGCCATCCAAGGTAAAAACTTTTCTTCATAAATATTCCAAACATCTGATAATTAATCCCAAGTTCAATGACCATGTTTTTGATAGCTTATAGTTTGAAATGTTGTGATTGAATATATTGATATTCAGTGGCTAACTGCAAATTATTTCATTCTCTTACAGACTACTGCCTGAAGAAATTCCCAAGTTCCGTGAAAGTCATTCGGGAAGCAATCAAGTCGAAACTCAATGGCGAGCAGAAATTGTACAGAAAACTGATGGAGAGGTTATGATGCCCTCATATATTCCTCCGTTTATATCTCAAAAGTGCACATGCATGTACATAATAAAGAAATATTTACTATATGTATTTGTTTGTTCTTCTTTCTATGCGTTAGTTATTTACCAGATTATCTTTAACATAGCTGTGCTACATCCAAAACAAGCAATGTTTACGCTAATACATTTTCTGATGTATTTACTATTTTACAGCATAGGGGCATTTTGTATTTCGTGGAGTTACTATAAAAGATGACCTATATCACTCATCCAAATATTCCTATAGAAACTTTATATCCTGTAGATTTCTAAGAATCCATTCCATAACTAAATTTTATAGGATCCTATTAAAAAATCCTACAAGATTTTTATCCTATTAAAAAATCCTATAGGATTTCAATCTTATAGGATTTTAATCTTATAGGATCCTGATTTCTAGGATCCTATTAAAAAATCCTATAGGATTTCAATCTTATAGGATTTCAATCTTATAGGATTTTAATCTTATAGGATCCTATTAAAAAATCTTATAGGATTTTGGGCCAAAATCTTATAGGATCCTATACGATTTTATCTTATAGGATCCTATAAGATTTTTTTGTAAGGGCAGCTTTATTAAATAAGTTTACAGACTCACGCAGGTAGATCAATTTGGTGCTTCTGCAAAATCAAACCATTATTCAACTGCCAAATGCCAAGATAAATAGCCCCCCCCTCGGAAATATAATTTATCAGCAAAATTTAGAATAACTGTTTTTAAACAACCAGGCTGGTGGATATTAAAAAAGTATCAGCAAAATCAGGGCATCGTCGACTGTGCTGTTGTCTTCCAGTCAGTCAGTCAGTTTGATATGCAACAACAACAACTTGGGCTATTTGGTTGGCGTCGACATAAGTCATCAGCCGACAAATACTTTACGATATATAGAAATGACCGGTGGTGTACTATGAATCATTGAGTTGTAATGACATCAAATGGCGACAATAAACTTACCAGAAAAACGGCAAAAAATCGCATTGCCCATCTGGAGGGCCGCCATGTTAAATCTCCCGGTGGATGGAAGGTGGAACCCGACTGCAGAAGCAAGGCCAATTGAAATGTATTGCAATGGGGAACCCCATTATTTCAATTGTGTCCAAGAAAAGTGCGTCAAAATTTCGTCGGGAACCATGACAATCCCTATTGGAAATCCTATGAGTCGTGGGTTCCCCATATGACAATTATTTGGCCGGAGATTTCACGTTGCGCTCCTAGACCTCCGTCTGATCGACGGAGATAAAAACTGTTACAGCCACCGAGTCTTGGCACACATGCCGGAAACCGGCATTGAATTTCAGATCTTCAGTCTAACGCTCTCCCAACTGAGCTATTCCGGCTGTTGTATATTATTCTAAAAGAGCTGCAGTCGTCTCGACAGGTTATAGTTGAAGATTTCTAAAGGCTGATTCAGAGCTTGCAGAGAAAGACGGCCCAAAGATTCCTATATAATGTTCGGCAATAAAAAAAACGAACAAAAAAAATCCCCTTTAGAAGTCCAAGGAATATTGAAAATCAAGATAACATCCCAGACTGTTAGTCCGGGATGTTAGGGCATAAAAGGCACTGTTTGGTTCAGATTCTTCCAAAAGCACCAAATTTGGCCCATATGTCGCCCATACAATACCTTTTCGATTTTTGACGGGCGCCAAGGTAGTCGCCCCCTGGGGCCGCCATATTGGCGAAATTCATTATGGCCGCCACCCGGGTTAGAGGTCAATCGTATTTAAAACAACAAAATGGCTAGAATCATGAATAATACAATTTTTTTTGTGGTTATCGGTGTCAGGGAATCTGATTCTGATCTTATTTCAATGATTTGAGGTCAAAGTCACCCTAAAGGTCATTTTGGGGTCAAATTCATCATTTTTAGTGGTTTTTAGTCGAGATATACAAACTAACTCATTTTATCGATTTTCGGGGTTGAGTAACCCGAATCTGGCCATATTTTGACAATGTGAGGCAGTATTGCATGTGAGGTTCACGACAGAGGTCACCCGAAACAGAGATCAAGCGGAGGTCAATTATAGGAAACACCAAAAGGACTAGAATCACAAATAATACCATAGGGCTTTGTGGCATCGGAGAATTAGATTCTGACCTTATTTTGACGATTTCAGGTCATGGCCACCTCATTTGGGAATTAAAGGTCAAAGATCAACAGTTGCTACTAAAAACAATCGAAACAAGATTAATCAGGAACAAATGTTACTAAAATACTTCGGAGATGACATCTGCTGACAAAATGCTATAACTATGCCGCTACGTACATTTGAATGTTCAAAATACAAAACAAAGACCGCTTAAGCAATAGTATACCAATGATTACTTTTACTACCTATGCCTTCTGGCTTGCGCTCTATGATGCCAACAATAAATAATACTTGTCATCACCGCCCTTGTTATTAACGCACCCGCCTTCACATTTGCAGAGGGTCGTGTATCGGACATCGGCACAGTTGCATTTGCACCTTCCCGTGCGTGCCTTGAGTCAGCCGCAGTGCATGAGAATGGCATATGCCATACAAGTGTCGCTGAGAGTGGTTGCCATGAGAATGGCATATGCCATACAAGTGTCGCTGATAGCGGTTGCCATGTACTTGTGCAATCTTTGTGCCAGCTCCACTCACTGAAGTCAGGGATTTTCTGCTGGAGTGAAGCGACTCCAATAGAAACTCGCTTGCAGCAGCGCTCGCTTGCAGCAGCGCTCGCTTCACATGCTGCAAAAGCGCGGCTTGGGTGGTGGGATGTTTTCCAGCGATCTGGTTGCAGTAGTGAGGAGGTGATGCTTGGCCTCATTGACACCGGCGGCACCACATCCCTTGCTGTACATTAGTACGATGAAGCGTTCTATAAGCTCCATATGCACGGACTCGAGAATGTCAGGATTATCACCATCTAGAGGTTTCCCTGGAAAGCCCCAGTGTGGCTATGTACGGAAGGCCAGAAGGCCCCGTACCACTCTTATTACTCGCTTGGCAAATACGAAGGTAACCAGTGATCGAGCGCTTTGGGCAGAAGGGATATGGCTCAAACGATATTCGCCCCGCCGTGGGTATTCTTTTCTTTCAAACTAAATAAGTGAACAAGTCATTTTGTACGATTTGTCAATGATTTCTTTCTTTACTACGTCTATTACTGATATAAGATAAGGTTTACAACATTCCCATTTCCAAATATATATAATTGTCGTTTACAACAAGTCACCCTTCTAAGATAGGGTCATATGAAACCTTAATTAATTAACCTGATCTGTGATATCAAAGCTACTACCGGACCTTGTCGGTATGCTGGGTGACAAAATGGGCAAGTCATTTGGCTTACTCCATGACCGGAATAAGGGAGGGAGAGGAAGAGGCCGAATTGGCGTAGGCATAGGGGATGTTAAAGGAAGATTTGCCTCAAAGATATCCCGTGATGAGGTGCTAGAAGGTACATATTCTGCAGAATGATCAACTCTTTCTGTTGCATGTAAGTTAGGTACTCTTAGGTGAAAGACGGTTGTCTTTGTGAGCGGACATGTTCTGCAAGTAGATACCACAATTAGCCTAGTTTTTGTGGCGTCGCAGAAAGTACATGGCTCCACTAAACAGTCAGTCCCGAGAAGCAAAGTTTCCATTTCTTTCCCATATTATAGGAAGTTTTTAAACTATTTGTATGAAGTTATCCATACTTACATAGTCTTTTGCGAGAAAGTCCCACTTGTCTCTCTGGAATTTGGCTCTGTTACTTCTTCAGTTGGCTATCACAGAATCCCGTCACAAAAGTGTGCGTGGATTCATGCCAACTTTCTATATTTATACAGGTCCAAACTCCTGGGGGACTTTTTCCATGACGCGGAATTTATTCCGTGTCCCGATCTCATTGGTCAAGCTTCTCGTACCATAGATCGAACTTCATATCAAATAATCTGGTTATCATATCAGATAAAAGTCCCCCCGCATATTTCGATTTCCTTCCAGCCATGTTTTTATACTATGTCAGTATTTTGTATTTTAGATTTTCTTCTTTTATATTTTTGTAAAGAAGATAATTCATGGCTTCCACCCTATCCCTGATTTATTCAGGGGTTACTAATATCTCTTCCATTTGATCAAGTAATTTTACCTCGAAGTCAAAGATATTAGAGATAACATTCCTTTCTGACTGTTATATTTCTTCTCTCACCAAGGTACTAAAATCAGGTATTTCAAAATTGTATCTTGGGGTCAGTATTTTTACACCCAGATTAATCGACCATCACATTCTGTGTTATCGGTTCAATTAATCTCTGCATTTTCCATATATAAAGTTCCTATCCCTTCCAGCATTGCTAACAGGACATACTTTTCCTGACCTGCAACCTTTTTAATTGGTTTTGCTTTTTCTTGCCGGACGTTCATATGAAAATGTACCTAACACAGATTGATCACAAAGAGATATTTCCTTGTTAAATGATTAGACAATTAACTTTTGCCTTCTACACAAAATAATGACTCACCCACTAGCATTTATTAACTCTGATAAGAGGTCGTATATATTACCACAGTTTTTCTCCCTGGACCACCCTGGTGTATTATACAAAATTGTCTTTCCATGTCTTGCCCGAGGCGCGAGCATCTGGTCCCCAGTCAAAGTGGTTATTCGTGTTCTTTCATGCATCTGACAATTTAATCACGTCCCAGTCATAATTTATTCCTATGACTAGTTGAACTAACTTTCCAAAGAGAACAAACAATTATGTTATACTCTATCCTTATTTCGGAATAAAGTTTTCATTCCTTGTTTATAACTTTTACTAAAGTTTCAAGTTTCATAGTTAATTATCCTATAATTAATTATCCTATTTGCTATGATACAATATACCCGATGGTCAACGAATTTGGGACCCTCCAAATTGCAGACATGACACCAAGATGACACAAAGAAAACTAGTGTGACATAGAAAAAATACATTACACGACCCAAATAGTTCAAATAATATATAACACATAGCCACATAGGTGTGGTGACGTCGAAGGGCACCAGGTACACGCCAGTCGATGGGATGCGGCGTGGGGAGAGCATCCATGTCTTGGAGCCAATTTTGTGCGTGTTAAAATTGCTCATCGTCCGAGATCTCATGTATGGAGATCAGCCAAGCCCTCAGGGAGACAGGAAGTATCATTCTGACAAATGTGTCCGAAACGTAAGCCGGTTGACAAACGTCGGATGATGTGATAGAAATTTCCAGTGAATAAACATCGTGAGGAAAAATCGATACAGGAGTACAACGAGAATATAGAAAAATGACCCGAACCAAGAAAATATATTGGTTTGGCCTGATATAAGAACATACATGTGCATAGAGAAAGGGTGGGATGTTCTATGAACTACCGATAGCGCTCATTACCCATATGATTTGAGTCGGCCAGATACAACATATGACATTAGAGGTCAAAATACAAAACAACAATCGACAGGGTATAAAATGTACAACAATAAAAAAAAACCAGTATGGACCACAGCCATACGTGTTGTAAACATGATCTGTTGAGCACGATTGTGGATGCGGAGACGAAATAAAGAATCAAAACTGACCAATGGTGCAAGTCTCAAGGAAAATTACCCCGATCACAAACAGACGGGATTTGCCCCAAGATAGTATACGGATAGCAATAATTCTGAGTAATGGGAGTTGGAACGAAGACGTGCATTAATATATAGATGATATAGTACATGTCAGTTATTATATGTTGCTCATGGTTTACAAGACCACAGAGCCCAGAACACTGTAAGGGATAATTAATCTAGTCATGAAAAATTCAAGGACTGTCCTCCATTTATGGTCTGATAACATCATTCCCAAATCAATTAAGAAAATATGAATGGTCATTATCATATAGATGACCGAATCTCTGACAAATGAAAAGAAAGAAACTATGCGAACTCTCATCAGGGTCAATGCACGCCAGCAATGACTCACTGTACCGGGGGAAAGGCGAACACAATCGGCCAACGAGTTCACAAACAGTAATATTTTCATGTAATGATGTAGGATGATCGGATACATATACCTGCACCAACATTTTAAAGTATACTCTAATCGTGGCATGACCACGTTTGCCGGACCTTGTACCAGTCTTCTCATCTAATCTAGTGCATAAAGATCAACGAGATATGGAGCGGCGAACAATTGTAATCGCCGAAGGCAAAGCAAGAAAAGACTCAAACATGGTTTTGTGTTGTCAAGAATATTACATGAAACCCGGAATTGAAACTCGCCGTCGGTTCATAGAGAAGGGAAGATTTTGAATAATCAAGGTGAAATTGTATCGTATATACCACTTGTTTCGTGTTGTACTCCACGTAAATAAGACTAAAATATGGTATATTAAGTCTGCCATGCGTTTGAACTAACAGTCAGTTATGGCTTGAGGATTCTTTGATACATGGTGGAGAAAAGTTAAAATACAATTTTGGAGCACGTCAAATATAAAATGTTATCACTGGATAAACGTCATAGTATAATGGAAAATGATCAAGGGGGAATCTCATCCACCCTGACGTATGCGCACGATTCCGACGTACCTGCTTGTTGTGCTATAGGAATGGGAGCAGATATTGGTGTCAGATAAAAGAAACCTCAAGAAAACGTATGATATGTCAATCATGACATGACGTATTACGAATATGAGAGAATCGTACGCACGTTCCCTGGCTCAAAAAGGAGGTGGCGAACAGGGGAGATTCTAGGATGCCCAAAATATGCAGTACTAAGAAAGGTTGCTTTGAACTTCGAATGTTCAGAGTGTCCATACATCGCCAAAAGTGAACATGGGTCTTTTCATGGAATGATTGGGTGTTAAATGCACTCCCACACCAAGCTGGTGTTATAAAAACACATTGAATATGTGCCCCTAATGATCATTCAGATTTGTAGGAAAGAGAAGAGGGGAAGGCTAGAGTATGTATAGCCTAATTCTGCTTGGGCTTTGGAGATGAGGAATTGAAGTATTTTGACGATTACGGCAGTGCATTTTGATGTTTATGAGATATCCGATGTTTGATGATAACATTTACGAATTGAAATCGTTGGGGGTAGCGTTGAGGTTGCAGTGTGATGACATTTCAAGCCAAGATACGGGATTTACATATCAAAATCAGCTCGAAAATACACAGAGAAATAGTATAATAGTACATGATAAAATAAAATTAAATATGACAACAGTGTACTAGTTCATTTGTGGATTCCGTATTAGAACCGGACTACGGAAAATATACAACCAGAAACACAATCACCAGAGCATGAAAAGGTGCACATATAAACGTGGGGGAGAGTGGCAGAGGGGACCTCTGTACGTATAGTTAGAAAAATCAATAGAGCATAACATATTCATGCCTCAAGCTACGGGCGAGTATAATCTCTGTACAGAATGGATAGTAGAGCTATGAGTCATTTACAATGCTATCCCGCGCAATCATGACAAAAAGAAAAAGAAAAATGGCTGTTACACTGGTCGCTCACAAAGTGGAACAGCTGCTAGTGTGTGAGGAACCAATCAAAACAAAGTACTCTAAAGATCGAGAGCATCAGTTTAGGAATCGTTCAAATTTCAAGTAGTGCGGCCCTAGCTTTCAGAGAAGACAGTCGCATGACGTAAAGTGGACGTTACGAAGAAACAAAGTAAGTTCTTTAAAAATTGTTTTAAGATAACAAATGTGTTCGTTGATGGAATATACCGTGAATAATTATGTTATAGAATTCTTGTAAAGATATAAAACTATATCAACGGAAATATCTGGTAATATTTCTTTGTTGTGAATGTAAACATATTTTTGTTTAAATTTTTCAGAAAACAGAGGGCGAGTACGCCGGGAGTATACAATTGCTGAATTTTCTGAGCGGCGGTGCGGTGTGAACTGGAACAAGCCAATTCAATTAATGAAATTGGAAGAAAAGTGGATGTTCTATGAAAGCCTGGTAACAACCAAGGACACAATTTCGGTGTTGTGGAGTATTCTATCGTGATTGGAATTGTGAAATTTGACCCAACAGAAGCTGGAAAAGGGAGCACAATAGAGTCGATTTCTCGACCAAATTATGTTACCAGTATAAATCATCAAGTGTTATCAAAAGTGTCTCTCCACTGACTTAGTGTATCAAGCTGGCGTTCATAGAATGTGCGATGGAATCTGGAAATCGGGTTTCATGCCTTACAACAGTACTCGGTACATGGATTGTACAAACAACAAAAATGTTCCTTGTGATAATGTGGCTTGGAATACGAAACATTGTGCAAAGTGAATCGAGACTAGTTCACAAGGAATACAAAACAGCCATCAACTAACAATCGTAGTACAATACATGGAAGTTAATCAACATGAGAACCGGAACGTGAGATTTCACAGACACCGAACGTTCATCTGCGTGACTGAACAAAGACAGCCAACCATTGTTATATACGTATGAAGGAAAGAAAAACCAACCATTGTATATTAAAAAACGAAATAATTCATCAGTGTCTTCATCCCATAGCCAAACATACTACCTGTGATGACACGAAAGTGATCTCACTAGAGAAGCGTAATCTGGAGCACATTGAAACAATTGTGCATAACCCATTCCCAAGTGATATAATTAATTTTCAAGAAGGAACTTCAAGATAATTTCGTGGTTAATATATCTAATACTAAATTATTAATTTCAATATTATCAGTTTCCATTCATGTGGAAATCGCATGTGATATAATGTTAAGTAGGAATAAACTTAGTGCTTTCACCATAACAGTCATCATTTCTCAATGACCGTGCCTAGTGTTTCATGAGGATGGGAGAACAATATTTTGTGGACAACATTCAAGGATTATTGAACAGTGTGAACAATACATGAATTCCTTGGATATTATATCATAATGGAACACTACAAACAACGATGGAATTCACAAACAGGTAAGTGCTTATTTTTCATGTATCCACTACAAATATATACCTGTATGATCTTCTATAGCTGAGAATAAAATATCATACTCATATGATTGTCTTATTGTTATATCATAGCACCCAATATCAGTGATTATATACGATTATACCATATGATTTGAGAATCAGGTATATATAGGTTCCATTCAGAAAGATAAAACAATTAAAAAGAGATAAGAGTACACAATGAAATTATTTGTGTGTCCCTGCGAGGGGCACAAGACTGAACTCGGGACATCTTATCCATAAAAGAGAAGATGCCTCAAGTTTTAGGTCAGAGAAAAGACGGTACAACAGCGTCATTAATCATCGAAAACATTTACAAATTATTAACCACTACGTATGAAGAATATAATCATTAAATTTTCAATGTCTGTCAAATAAAGACATCTGAGTGAATAGAATGAACATTTGTAAAAGTTATATGAGTCTTCATATATAGAATTCAAAACATTTTGATCGAATGACGTGATTTTGGAAGGAGGCGCAAATGACTGCCTCTACATACGTTGACGTATGGAGAACTTGCCAAAATAAGTCAGATCCAAAGACACTCAATATATACAAAACGCCTTGCAATGTTCCACATACTTCGAGATAACAAGAATGGCTCATATTTTTCGACATATGTGTTATGAAGGAACGCCTTTCAAAACAGCATTATGAGCCACCGATCTGTTAGCATGGATTACATCTGCAAGTGTGATATCCTAAAATGGGTGTAGCGATCCCAACCAACCGAATTCTCCAGGAATACGGAACGAAGATTGAATTGGGTCTTGAGGTCGTACGGAGGGGTAACTGGTACTCAAAGGTACTTTCCTCGGGATTGGAGGACGACTCAAGTGCCGTATTTTAAAGACGTGTTGCCAATGAGATGAGGCATCATCAATTATACCCGAAGCAGTAAAGAAGACACCAAAGTTTGGTCGAGCTATGAGCTTTGTCATCTTATGCTCCAGATTCCCATCTGATCCAGTTTTACGAGAAAATGTCTTAGAAGGTGTGACCAGAGGACTACTCAACAGACACACTACAATAATGATCATACAACGATTCATTATGTCTAGGTAAGTACGGCGTATTTATCCACCAATAACTTACACTGCCCTAAGGTTATTATGACTAGTTCTTCCGGTGCTGGGAATTTGTGATTTTCTGCGTCCAGAAAGTACAATTCAACACCGTGCCACAATAGTTGGATCACTCCACTCACACTTGCGCTGGGCGGAGGGAATGACAAAGTCAATGTCTCTGTGGAAACTGTAAAAACAAATTGATATATATATTATTTCATACCCACCTTTGCTTTCAGTTCCTTGGAGATTATTTTCTCGTGTCTGGCACTGTGGAATCAATGAGGTATAGTAAACAGGTCACATAATCACAACACTATTATGTTTGCAAAACACTTCTTATTCTGTCATCACAATTATTACCACTTTAGGTTGACAGTTCTCTAGACGAACTTTTTCACATACACCTGAATAGGTAAGTATTTCTTTAATTATTATCATCATACTGCTTACATAAGCTCGTCATTTCACTAATTCACTTCTCTAATTTGTATTCAAATTCTACATTAACTCTTTCCCTCATAAGCCGGAGTGCATAGTTTGCTTCCATTGCCCCCAAAGCTTGAGCATGATGCCGGTCTCTAACTCATGGACATGTTTCAAATATCATACTGTTTTTCGCGACAGAAAATATCCCGCTGTATGTGCCGATCGCACAGTGAATAGTGTCTCTGTGGATCACAGAGCACTATTTTATTTTATTCGTCCCGATTTTACTTCCAAAATTAGTACTATTTTCACAAAATCTAGTTTTACTGCAAGCTAATGTGTTGTTTGTACCTCCCGTTGGGTGAAAACAACAGAAAACGCGAAGAAAACGACGTTTTTTGAGCCTTGTTCCATCGTGTTTATCTCCTGTTATACGTTGTTGTTGTTACTCATTCAGATATCGTTGGAAAGGTCATTCTCCGTAGATTCGGGATTTTGCATGATTTTAGCCGATGGATATAAATATAAAGACACTACGATTGGATAAAAATCCATTCACTTCTTAGAAATCGGAAGTTTCCCGTGTCCACGTGTTCTTCCGCATGATCACGGAATGAATGAGCATCGCTGATTAGTCGGCTGTCCCATCGCGTCGAAATAGAGGTGTTGTGATTGGACGAAAGCGCTTTGGCACGTGCTCTATCACCGTCTGCTGGCCTGACTCAGTTCAAAATGTCTGAAAACTTTTCTCAACCGGAGATCTGACGAGGTCAGAAAAACTTGTGAAATAAAGCATGCGGAGTGGATTTAAGGGGCCAGTCCTTCAGGTTAGATACTATCATGTTCATTTATACTCGCGTTATCGAAATATGTAGGAATTTCAACGTGGTTTCCCAGATTTTCTTGCATTCCTGTCGAGTCCATCGTCAAAATTTTACTGCATAATCCGGCAGAATCGCCGTCGATCTCGGATTCTTTTTCTACTTCTCTTCTGATTGCGTTCTATTTTTATTATAAACATATCAACAGACAATATATGAAGATTTATTGAGATCTTCGTTTTTTGAAAACACATCGTTTGACGTCCGTTTTAGTCAAAATGTGAGAGAAAATGTTGCATGAAAAAAAACTACTGGAAAAAACGGGGACATCGGCCACACGTCCAAACACGCTATATGAGTTGACCCATACCTCGTCAAAACACGCTACATGAGGAGCGCGTATGGTCGTCAAAACACGCTTATATGAGGGAAAGAGTTAAATATTTCATCACTCATCATTTCTCTGATTACAAGCGTCTAGTCCGTCATTCATAATCCAGCCGTCGTCCATTAGAGAATATCCGCGTCCATAATCCAAAGACCTATTCCATTTTCCACATAACAGTATTAGCACCAAATTCAAAAAGACAATCATAGTATACATAAACATAGGCTTGTTTCCTGCAAGAGAGAAGCGGTCAACGGTTTTCAATGATGCCGGCAAGACATCATGATGTTCCAAAAATATCAAATTCCGTATCGCTGATCAGTATTCTTAATCCATAATATTCGTTATAGAGTCGTCATCTAAAAAAGATGTATCTCAGTCACGCTTTGATTGTGACTGTTCATATGAGTACCATGAGGATCTTGAAGTACATGGGTTCATACGGCCCTAGCCCCGGGTTAAGCGGAATTAGACACAAGTTACGAAACGTAGCGCCATAGATCTTGCACGCTACGTTCGTATTTTGCTATCAGCATGCGATATGTATCGCCAAATTTGAGAAACTTTGAGTGGAGGCGCTTGGTGGAATAGCCCTGTTTTATAAGTTTCTGCAACAATGTTGTGACGTTGATTAAAATCATCACATTTAACACAGGATCTAGCAAATGCTACTAAGCGAGATATGTATACGCCATTGTAATCATCTCTTTTGTCATAAAGTCGACGAGAGAGAATGCCCGCTTCATTTTTATAGAGATAGAGATCTAAATAAGATGTGCCTGAAGGGCTATCTGTAGTTTCCTTCAAATCCAGTGAAGGTGGATATATATCCTTCACTGCGTCATTTATATAGCGATTATCCACAGCGAGAAGATCGTCTATATAGCGTTTGGTGAATGAGAAGGAACGGGCTTTGAATGGAACGGTTTTTGAAAGCGCCTTTTGCATATAGTCATATTCATAAGAGAACAGATACAGGTCAGCCAACAGGGGTGCACAATTAGTACCCATTGGAATACCTATATGCTGCTGATATATTGTGTTGCCAAATTTCACATAGATATTTTTAATGAGAAATTCAAGCAACTCTATTAACAAAGAAACATCCCATGAATGATATTTCTTGTATGTAGTCGAGCTAAAGAATGCTTTATGGCTTCCGACATTAATATATCTACGATCAGTTTTCTTGAACACAGATACTATTAATGAACTTAGACGGTCAATAAGGTCCTGATGAGGGATTGTAGTATAGAGAGTCGAGAAATCCCATGTGGATACATGTCTGTACGGTATGTGACCTTTAGCATCAAGCTGTTCATCAAAAACCCGTAACTCATTAATCCCATAATTTAAACATATCGTGTTTCCATAATTATCACGAACAGACAGGGTACCCTGAAATAGTTTAAACAGACCTTTATCCATGGTCCAAATCATCACTATTTTTCAATTATCATTGGGAATTTCTAATCAATCACACAACTAATTATCTCCACTATTAATTCATTCTCAATTGGTTCAATGTTTTCTCTCCTAGTTTGTAAAATTTCTGAACGGAAACTACAATTCAGGTAGTCAGTCTGTAGGTGAATTGTCACCTCACGAGAACATAACAATTGCCCTCATTAATATACACATTAATCTACGAGGATAGGAGAAGAGGTCATTCATCCCTGGTGAGTCATTGTTCTACTAAGTCCTTAAACATAAACTTTTGGAGCTTGTCTTAAAATACGAACATTCTTCTCTGCAATTACTTCTTTATCTTTTACAGACATTTCATCTTCAGGAACCCAAGTCCCAATTTTCTTGTTTGTCTGGTCTTCATATATCACATAATAATGTATCTTGCCATTTTCATCTTTTTTTCCTTTCAAGACATCCTCAATTGTCCTAATTTTATTCGCAGTAATTCTTCATCAGTCGGCCTGGGAATCATGGGTGTGACTATTTCTTTCCCCACAACATATCCTCGGTCCACACCCATATCTTTATTTTGAATAGGTTGACTGACATTTTCAAAATCCCCCGGATCATCGATTTGATCGGGTTGAATAATGTCTTGAGCCTGTGCGGTCTCGTCAATTTGGGGCGGAGGGGTCACTCCTACGTCTCCATGTTGTTTCTCAACATGAACTAAAATAGTTTCTGAATCTTCAGGGATAACAGGTAACGGCTCGACTAACTTGGTCCCCTTCGTTACAAAGTTATCTTTTGGTATCTCGGTTTCATCAATAACAAGTGCGTCATCATCCTCAATGTGGACAAGGTCCAACAAAGGTTTTGTAGGGCCCACGTGGCGATCAACACATTTCTTCAATCGGTTGCTATGGACAATACTCTTGACCAATTTATTTGATTGAACATTCCTAATTTTAAAGTTCAACAAACCAACTTTAGTAACGACTCGAAAAGGACCTACCCATTTCGAATTTAACTTTTTCGAAAAGTGTTTAGGGGTCACTGGTAACCATAGATAAACGATATCTCCGACTTTAATGTCTGGGTCCTTACTTCTCATGTCATACCACTTTTTCATTTCATGTTTATTGTCTTCCAAGTTCAAGGCTGTTGCCTCTTCTAGACTCGTTATACGTGTCAAAAGCTCCTGTAAGCCAGCTGACACAGTTGTCGTTTTGTGCAATTGTTGCAGCAATGCAGTATCTATAGGGAGAACAGGCTCCCTGCCATACATTAACAAGTACGGAGAAAAACCCGTAGCTTTGTTATGTGTTATGGCATGGGCAAATCTTGCCGCTGGCAAGCATAAGTCCCAATTACTTTGTTCTTCATCTACATATTTCCTAATTAGGGAAACTAAAGTGCCATTTTGACGTTCCACTTCCCCTTGAGAGGTGGGTGCGTAGGCAGAGCTCGCGACTTGATGGGTCCCCATTAGTTTACACAACTGACCTACTACAGCACTCAGAAAGTTTGTTCCCCTATCACTCTGAAGGATGAGAGGGCTACCATATCTGCAGTAAATGTGATCAAACAAAGCTGTAGCAGTAGTGACTGCTGTTATATCGCTTAATGGAATACTTTCGACCCATTTACTAAATTTTCCACACATACTAAGACATATTTATTCCCTCTTTCAGTTCTCTTAAAAGGACCTAAAATATCGATCTGCCATCGTTCGAACTGTCGACCTACAGGCAAGGGTAGGAGAGGTGCTCTATCATCTTTTCTACGAGGACTAAACATAGTACATTGGGGACACGACTTGACTCAATTAGCTATGTCTTTATGCATACCTGTCCAATAGTACGAAAGTTGTATTGACAGTGTTGTCTGTTCTATCCCTCGATGACCTGCCATGGCGTGGTCATGATAAGCTTGAATGACTTCACTTATCAGATTCTTTGGGACTACTAACTGACGTTTGAGTTGGACATTTGCAGGCCCTCGTTTTTTCCTATTCCACCAGTGATACAATATCCCATCGGTGAAATCATAATTGTCCATTTGATAGAACAATTTCCTAGCTTCTTTATCATCCTCCGGGACTTGACCCGTCTGAAAATACTCAATAAGGGTGACCAAAGAGCGGTCCAACAGTTGTTCCTGCCTAACTCTTTCCAGAGTCAGGTAAGGAGGCGGTATGTCGTCATTATGACTCTCCTTATCATGTTGATTCTTAGAAGATACTACTTCAAAACTTGACCTGTGTGTTCGTATGGCATCCAAATATGGGTTAACGTTTGGTTCGAGGTCTTTCTCTACTACTGGTTCGTCATATTCTCGACGGCTAAGGGCATCTGAGACGACATTGGCCTTTCCTGGCAGATATTTAATGTCATAGTTGTACTGGTTAAGTACAAAGGCCCATTTTGCAATTCGTGGGGAGGTGGACTTGTGTTTGAAAACCCAAGTTAAGGGGGCGTGGTCGGTATAGATCGTGAACTTGCGGGAGATTACATAAGATTGAAAGACCCGGAGGGCATTAAAAATAGCCACAGCTTCTAAATCCGTAACTCCGTACCTTTTCTCAGCAGGAAGGAGAGATCTCCCTGTATAGGCTATGACACGTTCCGCACCATCCTGGACTTGGGCTAAGACAGCTCCAACACCGGTTCGGCTAGCGTCTGTATAAATGCGAAACTCAGCTCTAGGACTGAAGTCAGGATATGCTAGTATTGGGGCTGTTGTGAGGGCCGTTTTGACTTGATCAAAAGCCTGTTGACACTCAGGAGTCCATTTATACCTCACCGCTTTCTTTGTGAGACTGGTCAAGGGAGATATTATCTGTGCAAAGCCCTTAATGAATTTACGATAATAATTGGCCATGCCCACAAAGGACCTGATTTGAGTAACAGTTTTGGGGACAGGGAATTCATTAACAGCCTTGACCTTTCCCGGATCAACTTCTAAACCTTGGGCAGAGATTATATGCCCCAAATATTTCACTCGTCTCTGAGCAAATCGACATTTCGACGGTTTTAACTTCAAATTGGCCGTCTGTAGGCGATCAAAGACTTGTTGTAGATCTTTCAAATGGGGTTCAAAGTCCCTACTGAAAACGATGATGTCATCGATATATACCAGCGAATTCACCCGTAAAAGATTGCGTAAGACCGCATCTAATAAACGTTGAAAACTACTAGGCGCATTTACGAGACCGAATGGGAGTTTTAAGAAGTGGAATTCACCAAAATGAGTGCAGAACGCGGTCTTCTCTTGGTCATCCTCATTGACCTGAACTTGCCAGTAGCCAGACTTCAGATCTAGGGCCGAAAAATAGGTCGGTTTACTTTGACCCAAACTGTCTAATTGGTCATCAATACGAGGCAAAGGGTAAAGGTCAACCTTTGTCCATTGATTCAAGCGTCGATAATCCACGCAGAATCTCCACTGACCATTAGGTTTACTGACCAAAACAACTGGACTGGAGTAGGGAGAGTCTGACGGAGTAATTATGCGAGCTTCTAACATCTCATCAAGCTGTCTTTTAGTCTCCCGTCGCATGTCCAAGTTTGCTCTATAAATGCGGGATCTAATAATAGGAGCGTCCTCTTTCAAAACTATTCTATGCTTAACACCCTTTGCAGTGCCCAGTTCCGATAGGTTAGCTGCAAAAACATCCCTATTTCTATTCAATAAAGTGTACAACTCCTGTCGTTGTAATGTTGTCAACGTGGTTTCGGTGAAATCTAATTGATCCGTAATACTAGATTGACAAGTAGCTTGATCTGGGCCCTTGGGACTTGACAAGGGGGGTGATTGATGTGTCAAACCGTCTGAGTGTGGTACACGTGGCATGGAATTGTCCTCGGCTGGCGGGTCTAGGGGAATTATCTGCTCATCCAGAGACAACGAACAAAACTTACCAATAGCTGTCTTTGCATGAACTGTAATTGGATGACCCGTGGGGTTTACAACTTTATAAAGGATCCCCACTGCATTCAAGGTAACTAAACTCTTTGACCCGGCTAGGCCTAACTTATTCAACAATCCAGAGTCATTAATTATACCCACTAAATTATCCGGAAGTTCTTTTTTAGAACAAGTTTGAATGACAGCTTCTGTCCTGGGGGGAATAATGACATCATGCATTGAACAAATGTCAGTCCTATGCAAAATGAGTTTATTCCTGTTAAAGTCCATAACAGCCCCAGTCCCTCGAAGGAAATCTACCCCCAATACCACTCTATGGGTTAGACCGTCAATAATTTGAAACTCAACCCTATGTGATTCAGTTCCTATTCTCACATTCAGAATTGTTGTTCCTGTCAACTGCAAAGCTTCT
The DNA here is from genome assembly GCA_036873755.1 of Hanleya hanleyi. Taxonomy (NCBI): domain Eukaryota; kingdom Metazoa; phylum Mollusca; class Polyplacophora; order Lepidopleurida; family Hanleyidae; genus Hanleya; species Hanleya hanleyi. Next base: position 4,340 of record JAVTVY010051531.1, on the reverse strand, counting down.
CCATTAATAGCCGTAATACGGGTAAATTCAGATCTACTTCGAGTAAGGCGGTTAGTTGAGGATAATTTACAAAAGAAATTTTCCGAAATTGCTGATATAGCAGCTCCCGAATCCAGGAGTGCCAATACAGGAGAGCCCATAACTTCGATGGCTACCACGTTATCGCTATACATGGGCTGTTGATCAGACTGTATGTGTGCTAAACGCCGTAAATATTTACAAGAGTCAGAGCGTACCAATAGGTCATGCTCTCGCCCTGGTAATGAACGGCTAGTTGCAGAAGTTTGTTTGTCTATTGCCACACGTTTTGCTGGGTTTTCCCTTTTATAAAGATAGGAATAAAGTGTTGTTTTACGCCCACTAGATCTATAATAATAGCGGCATTTCAATAGTCTAGCAGGCTTTCCTAGTTTAAAGGTCGGGTCTCCCAGTTCCTATTTGATCTACCACCCCTGTTTTGGTTTTGATTTTGGTAATATCCATTACCTTGAGGGTTCCTATTTTGTATATTTCCATTTTGACGTCTATACCCCTGATAGCGTTCATAGTTATATTGATAACCCTGGTTTTGTCTCTGATTACCTTGATAAGGCCTTGATTGACATTCTCGAGCAAAATGGCCCGGTTTCCGACAATTAAAACAAATAATATCGCTAAAATTTGTCAGCCTACCCATGTTCCTAAAACACTGGTCTGAATTATGTCCTAGAACTGAACACGTGGCACAGCGAAAAGTGGCAGGGTTTGGTTGCATAGGGCGGGGTGTTTCGTCAACATACCTTTGTCGTACCGGCTCTTTGAACCGATCTTCTGTGGTAGATCGTGTCTGTAACTCTTTCCCGACAGCGGCTATCTGTCCCTTAAGTTCGTCTATTTCTACCTTTAAATTGGCCTCATAGACATTGTCTAAACCTGCTATTTGTGGTTGTTTTGCTGATGCCATTTGAGTAGCAACTTCTGCCAATTTTGAACACTGTATGGTGGTTTCCAAATCGGCCGGGTTCTGCATTATCACCTGGCACCCGATTTCAGGTCGCAACCCTCGTATAATCTGTAACTTAGTTACATCATCTGTTTTCCCTAAGCGGCAGGCCAGCTGCACCACCGAATCAATAAACGCGCCAGTCGCCTGTGACGAGCCCTACCTTAAGGCATAGAATGCGGTCTCAAGGTTAAACATCTGCCGCATATTTAAATATTTATTTTCAAATGCTTGGCGCAGTCTCGGCCAGTCCTCGCGCTGGGCGTCGGGCAAAAGCGTACACCACACTTCCGCAGCATCTTTAATTAAGAGCCGAAAATGTTGTACCTTTTGATCATCATGAATACCATTTAAATTCAAAAAGATTTCAAATTTCTGTAGCCAAATCCGGGCGTCTTCATGCGCGCTGCCACTGAATTTTTCAGGGCGGGTGGCATTCATCATAGCCATCTCTATTTCTTCGTTATGCAGAAGATCTGCATTTATGATGACCTCATCAACAAGTTCGTTTACTAAATCCGGATTATTAACTAATTGATCTATGAAAAGATCATCCTCAAATGGTTCGGGCAATTCTGCCTCTTCATCGCTATCAAGAGGTACCTGTTCTAACACAGGATTTTCTAATGGTTCCCCAAAATTGTCTAATGGTTCCTCAAGTTCTTCTCCCTGAACTTCTAATGGTTCCTCAAGTTCTTCTCCCTGAACTTCATTATTTATCAAGGGCTCTTCAAGTTCTTCCCCCTGAATTACATTATTTATTGCATTATCATTAAGGAAAATCTGCGGTGGGTCGTCCTCTACCCCCTGGTCGAGTGCATGATGCGCATCTAATGCTTCCTCATCAAAAGGGACCCCCTCTTCGCGTACAATAATTTCCGGTCCATCTATTCTCATCAACAAAGGAATACCTCTATCATCATCTTCGTCTTCATCACTCATAGGAGCATTTATAGGTAGGACAATAGGCACAGGGGGGCGTGTAAACGTACCACTGCGTAAATTCATGTAGATACATATCAATAACTACCCAATACTGACTTAATTAAGCAAACCTTTCTTCTAGCATTGCTGTACCGTTAATAACCGTACAAATTCTTTCTAGCATCGCACTTGGCGTCAATTCAAATACCGTATACCCAAACAATGCCAAAGCGATAACTAACAGAACAAGCAACAGACATAGTAACTGAGAAATCATGACTCTTCTTTCCTAAAAGAACTAGTTTCTAAAATTTTACACGGTCACGGCAAACATCGCAAAACCAATCCAACAATCTGCCCGGGGAAGTTCAAACACCATATCACCATCTAGAGGTTTCCCTGGAAAGCCCCAGTGTGGCTATGTACGGAAGGCCAGAAGGCCCCGTACCACTCTTATTACTCGCTTGGCAAATACGAAGGTAACCAGTGATCGAGCGCTTTGGGCAGAAGGGATATGGCTCAAACGATATTCGCCCCGCCGTGGGTATTCTTTTCTTTCAAACTAAATAAGTGAACAAGTCATTTTGTACGATTTGTCAATGATTTCTTTCTTTACTACGTCTATTACTGATATAAGATAAGGTTTACAACATTCCCATTTCCAAATATATATAATTGTCGTTTACAACAAGTCACCCTTCTAAGATAGGGTCATATGAAACCTTAATTAATTAACCTGATCTGTGATATCAAAGCTACTACCGGACCTTGTCGGTATGCTGGGTGACAAAATGGGCAAGTCATTTGGCTCACTCCATGACCGGAATAAGGGAGGGAGAGGAAGAGGCCGAATTGGCGTAGGCATCGGGGATGTTAAAGGAAGATTTGCCTCAAAGATATCCCGTGATGAGGTGCTAGAAGGTACATATTCTGCAGAATGATCAACTCTTTCTGTTGCATGTAAGTTAGGTACTCTTAGGTGAAAGACGGTTGTCTTTGTGAGCGGACATGTTCTACAAGTAGATACCACAATTAGCCTAGTTTTTGTGGCGTCGCAGAAAGTACATGGCTCCACTAAACAGTCAGTCCCGAGAAGCAAAGTTTCCATTTCTTTCCCATATTATAGGAAGTTTTTTAAACTATTTGTATGAAGTTATCCATACTTACATAGTCTTTTGCGAGAAAGCCCCACTTGTCTCTCTGGAATTTGGCTCTGTTACTTCTTCAGTTGGCTATCACAGAATCCCGTCACAAAAGTGTGCGTGGATTCATGCCAACTTTCTATATTTATACAGGTCCAAACTCCTGGGGGACTTTTTCCATGACGCGGAATTTATTCCGTGTCCCGATCTCATTGGTCAAGCTTCTCGTACCATAGATCGAACTTCATATCAAATAATCTGGTTATCATATCAGATAAAAGTCCCCCCGCATATTTCGATTTCCTTCCAGCCATGTTTTTATACTATGTCAGTATTTTGTATTTTAGATTTTCTTCTTTTATATTTTTGTAAAGAAGATAATTCATGGCTTCCACCCTATCCCTGATTTATTCAGGGGTTACTAATATCTCTTCCATTTGATCAAGTAATTTTACCTCGAAGTCAAAGATATTAGAGATAACATTCCTTTCTGACTGTTATATTTCTGCTCTCACCAAGGTACTAAAATCAGGTATTTCAAAATTGTATCTTGGGGTCAGTATTTTTACACCCAGATTAATCGACCATCACATTCTGTGTTATCGGTTCAATTAATCTCTGCATTTTCCATATATAAAGTTCCTATCCCTTCCAGCATTGCTAACAGGACATACTTTTCCTGACCTGCAACCTTTTTAATTGGTTTTGCTTTTTCTTGCCGGACGTTCATATGAAAATGTACCTAACACAGATTGATCACAAAAAGATATTTCCTTGTTAAATGATTAGACAATTAACTTTTGCCTTCTACACAAAATAATGACTCACCCACTAGCATTTATTAACTCTGATAAGAGGTCGTATATATTACCACAGTTTTTCTCCCTGGACCACCCTGGTGTATTATACAAAATTGTCTTTCCATGTCTTGCCCGAGGCGCGAGCATCTGGCCCCCAGTCAAAGTGGTTATTCGTGTTCTTTCATGCATCTGACAATTTAATCACGTCCCAGTCATAATTTATTCCTATGACTAGTTGAACTAACTTTCCAAAGAGAACAAAAAATTATGTTATACTCTATCCTTATTTCGGAATAAAGTTTTCATTCCTTGTTTATAACTTTTACTAAAGTTTCAAGTTTCATAATTAATTATCCTATAATTAATTATCCTATTTGCTATGATACAATAGGATCATGCGTGAGAGCCACTAGTGTGTCGATGGGGTCCGATATGCTTGTACAGGCTGCCCAGGTGGTCTTTTTGCCACATCTAAGAAACTGTGAAGTCGTG